>VXBB01004392.1:27194-47875 GCA_013399915.1 Illadopsis cleaveri
TTCTTCTCTATTCACTTTGTAACCGCCGCAGAATTAAGTTTGGTTGGAAAACAGATTCATAGTTTATACTTTATACTTTATGTAGCAACTTGGAAGAAATGGGGGATGAATCTTTAGCTTGGCAATACGTACTTTTCTTCTTGTCAACAACTGATTGGGACCTCGAATGACTACAAATTAGTTTAGTGATGGGGCAACTGTCACAGATATCTTTGAATCAGTTGAAAATGAACAAGGTTGACAGGAACGTGAGAGTCTAATGAGTCCTTCAAATGGCTGATTTGCACTCAGTGGACAACTAGACAATAAGCAGTATGAATTATTGGAAATCAATACTTTGCTATGGAATTTCATTATGCTCCAATGCCTTCAGTTCATAGTATTTTATATTTTGATGGATTATCTAAAGCAAATGATCATCTAAGACACAGGGATTGATAAAACTCCCTTGTACAGTTTTAAATGGTGCTTTTGACTTATTTTTGTGAAGTAGGAATATTGATCTATTTTCATGTGAAATCTTAGTCTGTTTTAGAGTGGTAGATAAAACCACTACTTTTAAATAAAATGTCCTGCAGATTTTTTTTGTATTTACTGGTTGGTTCCTAATCCATCATCTTTTGATGTTTTAGGAGACACAGAAAAGGGTCAAGCAAATCGAACCACTAAGAACAAGGACGCCCATGTCTGTGGCAGGTGCTGTGCTGAGTTCTTTGAATTATCAGATCTCCTGCAACACAAGAAGAATTGTACTAAAAATCAATTAGTTTTAATTGTGAATGAAAATCCAGCTTCTCCTTCTGAAACCTTCCCTCCTAGTTCCCCTTCTGATAATCCTGATGAACAGATGAATGACACAGTTAATAACACAGATCAAGTAGACTGCAGTGACCTTTCAGAGCATAACAAACTTGACAGGGAAGAATCCATGGATGTGGAGGCTTCCAGCATTAACAATAGCAGTAGCAGTTCCAAGAGTGTCAACAATAGTATTACAAGCAGTAACAGCTCCACAATGGGTACCTCAGCTGTAACAACCTCTCTACCTCACATAGGGGATCTGACAACTCTAGGCAACTTTTCAGTGATAAATAGTAATGTAATAATTGAAAACCTGCAGAGTACTAAAGTGGCAGTAGCACAGTTCTCACAGGAGGCGAGATGTAACGGGGCATCGAGCACTAAACTCGCTGTCCCTGCCCTGATGGAGCAACTGTTGGCATTGCAGCAGCAGCAGATCCATCAGTTGCAACTGATTGAACAAATTCGTCACCAAATATTATTGTTGGCTACCCAAAACACAGACATGCCAACATCTTCTAGCCCTTCTCAAGGTACTTTACGAACATCTGCCAACCCCTTGTCCACATTAAGTTCCCATTTATCCCAGCAGCTGGCTGCAGCAGCTGGATTAGCACAAAGCCTTGCTAGTCAATCTGCCAGCATCAGTGGTGTGAAACAGCTACCCCCTATACAGCTACCTCAGAGCAACCCTGGCAACACTCTAATTCCATCCAATAGTGGCTCTTCTCCAAATATTAACATATTGGCAGCAGCAGTTACAACACCGTCCTCAGAAAAAGTGGCTTCAACTATTGGTGGCTCACAGCTCACCAACCCACCAGTATCAGCATCATCTTCACCAGCTTTTGCAATAAGCAGTTTATTAAGTCCTGCATCTAATCCACTTCTACCTCAGCCCACCCCTAGTAACTCTGTTTTCTCCAGTCCCTTGTCCAATATTGGAACACCTGCAGAGGATTTAAACTCCTTGACTGCCCTGGCACAGCAAAGAAAAAGCAAGCCACCAAATGTAACTGCATTTGAAGCAAAAAGTAATTCAGATGAGGCATTCTTTAAGCATAAATGCAGGTTCTGTGCTAAAGTGTTTGGGAGTGACAGTGCCTTGCAGATTCACTTGCGTTCTCACACTGGCGAAAGGCCATTTAAATGCAACATATGTGGAAACAGGTTCTCCACAAAGGGAAACTTAAAAGTCCACTTTCAGCGTCACAAAGAAAAATACCCTCATATTCAAATGAATCCCTACCCAGTGCCAGAGCATTTGGACAATATTCCTACAAGCACGGGTATTCCTTATGGAATGTCTATACCACCAGAGAAACCTGTCACGAGCTGGCTGGACAGCAAGCCAGTCCTCTCCACCCTAACAACTTCTGTTGGCCTGCCACTCCCACCAACAATTCCAAGCTTGACCCCATTCATCAAAACTGAGGAGCCTCAGCCGATTCCCATTAGCCATCCTTCTGCTAGCCCTCCCTGCTCTGTCAAGAGTGACTCTGGAACAGCTGATCCCACATCAAAAATTTCCAATGGACTTTCTGATGAGGTAGAGGCTGGTGCATTGCCTACCTCAAACGGCAAAACGGAAGAGAACCCCCAAAACACGAGCACCATCACCAACATGAGCAGCTCTGTGAGCTCCCCGGCAGCAGACTCGGGCTCCAGCGGCATTGCCACTTTTACAAATCCACTGATGCCTCTTATGTCAGAGCAATTTAAGGCAAAGTTTCCATTTGGAGGACTATTGGATTCAACGCCAGCATCTGAAACATCAAAATTGCAGCAACTTGTAGAAAACATTGACAAAAAGGCAACTGATCCTAACGAGTGCATCATTTGCCATCGAGTTCTCAGTTGCCAGAGCGCGCTGAAAATGCATTATCGCACCCATACTGGAGAGAGGCCATTCAAATGTAAAATCTGTGGTCGTGCTTTCACTACTAAGGGCAACTTAAAGACTCACTACAGTGTCCATCGTGCCATGCCCCCGCTGAGAGTGCAACATTCTTGCCCAATCTGCCAGAAAAAATTCACCAATGCCGTTGTGCTACAGCAGCATATCCGAATGCACATGGGAGGGCAGATCCCCAACACCCCGGTGACAGAAAACTATCCTGAGTCAATGGAATCAGATACGGGATCTTTTGATGATAAGAATTTTGATGATATAGACAACTTCTCAGATGAGAATATGGAAGACTGTCCTGACAGCAGTGTGCCAGATACACCTAAATCTGTGGATGCATCACAAGACAGCTTGTCTTCTTCCCCTCTGCCCCTGGAAATGTCAAGTATTGCTGCTTTGGAAAATCAGATGAAGATGATCAATGCTGGCCTTGCTGAACAACTTCAGGCAAGCCTAAAGTCAGTAGAAAATGGGTCAGTGGAAGGGGACGTTTTAACTAACGATTCGTCGTCTGTCGGTGGTGATATGGAAAGCCAAAGTGCTGGAAGCCCTGCTGTCTCAGAGTCTACCTCTTCTATGCAGGCCTTGTCCCCATCCAACAGCACTAATGATTACCACAAGTCACCAAGTATTGAAGAGAAACCATTAAGAGCTTTACCAAGTGAGTTTGCCAATGGTTTGTCTCCAACCCCTGCTAACAGTGGTGCTTTGGACTTGACGTCTAGTAACACTGATAAAATGATTAAAGAAGAGTCCCTGAGTATGCTCTTTCCTTTCAGAGATAGAGGTAAATTTAAAAACACTGCATGTGACATTTGTGGCAAAACATTTGCTTGTCAGAGTGCCTTGGACATTCATTACAGAAGTCATACCAAAGAGAGACCATTTATTTGCACAGTTTGCAATCGTGGCTTTTCCACAAAGGGTAATTTGAAGCAGCATATGTTGACACATCAGATGCGAGATCTACCATCACAACTTTTTGAGCCCAACTCCAGCATTGGCCCCAATCAGAACTCTTCGGTGATGCCTGCTAACACCCTGACATCACTCATAAAGACCGAGGTCAATGGCTTTGTGCATGGCTCTCCTCAGGACAGCAAGGAAGCACCCTCTGGTCTAGTTGCTTCAGGGCCACTGTCCTCTGCCACGTCCCCTGTGCTGCTCCCTGCTCTCCCCAGAAGAACTCCGAAACAGCACTACTGCAACACGTGTGGGAAAACGTTTTCTTCTTCCAGTGCTCTGCAGATCCATGAAAGGACGCACACTGGTGAGAAACCTTTTGCCTGCACTATATGTGGAAGAGCATTCACAACAAAAGGCAATCTGAAGGTACTTTTTCCTCTTACCGTTCTTCAGTTTCATTTTCTCCTTGTTGGGGGTTTTTGATTTTTTGACCCCTATTAATGTTGCAGCAGTGGTACCATTGGGCTGTTTGTGGTGGACAGCATGTTTAGTTAGCTCTGGTGGACCTAGATGGCCTCTTGTTGAGTGCTCGTGTTGGCAGCAGGTCTGAGGCATGTGCTGTTTTGACTTAATTAAAATTCATCTACCAGCAAAGCCTGTCTATGCAGAGTGTGAAACAGCCAAATGATGATAAGGGATATTAATTAACAGAGAAATGTGTTTTGTAACTCACACACCTCTTCAAGAAGTGAAAGGCTCTTGAATGTGATGTTTTTCATAACTATCATGTAAGATGAGTGTTTAAAAAAACTATTAACATAATTCTGGAAATAATGGGCATTACTTTAATTGATTATATAACTAATATTTCCTACTGATATGAGTTTGAAAAAGCAAATATACTTAAGTTTTAGAACACCAGTTGAGCACTTTACTGTGTACATTTTTCTGTTGACAGAGTATTTCTCTAGAGGTTGCTGCCAGTAATGTGAGATGAATAATTACTTTCAGGCCATTCTGTCTATACACGAGGCTCTCCGATGAGCAATCAGTAAAGGATACTTTCTGCCTGTCTGAAAAGGACGTTTATAGGGTAAAGGGTGTCAAATACAATACTTACCATTGCAATGAAAGTGGACATAGCAATTCTAGCCCTGAAAGCAGCTATCTGCAATTGACAGAATAATGCAAAGTCATTATAAACTAAATACATGTAATAAAAAAAAGAGTAAGAAGTAATGCATTGTTCAGCGGGAGAACAGGTTATTCTGGGTAATGGTGATGGGCTAACCCAGAAGTAGTTTATTATTCCAGATGAGAAATGGAGCCCTGTATCCTCTATCTTTAACGCCATTCATTATGTAACAAGACTGGACACGTTCATGGATTCCTGTCTTCTCTGTGATCAAAATAAGTTTGAAATTCCTGTCAACCTCTATTTTTTGTTTGTTTGTTTTTTCCTTTCTTTCTTTCCAGGTTCACATGGGCACTCACATGTGGAACAGTACTCCTGCAAGACGAGGCAGACGACTTTCTGTAGATGGCCCCATGACATTTCTAGGAGGCAATCCTGTGAAGTTCCCAGAAATGTTTCAGAAGGATTTGGCTGCGCGGTCAGGGAACGGAGACCCGTCCAGCTTCTGGAACCAGTATGCAGCTGCACTCTCCAATGGCTTGGCCATGAAGACCAACGAGATCTCCGTCATCCAGAATGGGGGCATCCCTCCAGCACCAGGGGGCCTGGGCAATGGTGGCAGCTCTCCCATCAGTGGCTTGACAGGAAGCCTGGAGAAGCTCCAGAATTCAGAACCCAACGCACCTCTAGCTGGTCTGGAGAAAATGGCAAGCAATGAAAATGGAACTAACTTCCGTTTTACGCGTTTTGTGGAAGACAACAAAGAAATTGTAACAAATTAGAAAAAAAAACTCCGTAAATACATTCCTGCAAATAGTGCGACCCAGGGTTGCTTTTTTCAAGCTGCAGGCTACAACATTGCAAAGACTTTGTTTTGTACCATGTTCTACTTCTAGAGTTCTAAGAGAGCTTATTTATTAGTGATATAACCTTGCTTTGCAAACAAATGCAAGCATTAACTTTGGTCTCCCGTATTTTGAACTAAATACTAATCGACTAGAGTGCTGTAAACTTGCTGTAACATTTATGGCAGTTGCAAGTCTGTTCTGCTAGGTGATCTTGTTCTGGCATTAACTTATTTTCTATATCCAGTTTAACACGAACTCTGGTATTGATGCGATGCCTCAGTGATGCATTAGATCTCTAATAAAAATCTGTATATAAATGTACACTTTGATCCTGCTGGAAACTTTATCAGCAAACACATTGTCTAATTTTTCCAGACAGAATTAAGAAAAAGGACTGAGAGAATATAGACTGAACAGTGTGGGTCCTTTACACAGCTCAGTTTTTGATTTTTATTATAAAATTAAAACTGCTTTAATTTTTGTAGGTTTAACATTTTCCGTTTTGAACTGTTATTTGTATTGTGCTTTTTACTTGAGTCGTCTTAAATGTTAATACATTTCTGTACAGTAATAAGCACGCGGATTATTAGAGAAGATACTGAAGTGTTGTTTTGGTAGTTGAAACTGAGACGTAACATTTTGCCTTGTAGGTATATTCATTATAGAAAATGTGCTGGACTTTCACAATGCTGCTAAGTATGGCATCTTGAACAACTTCCGTGGACAACTGTAGATGCTCCTGTATATACAATAAGAACATCACTTTCATTAAAATGTACATACGTTCCTTACAAGACCAAGCCCTACTCCTTGACCAAGGGAACAAGTATAGTGTTTGTTTATTTTGTATTAGGCATTGGGGGGGATGGGGGGAACCTTGGACTGTTACATGCACTTTCTCAGAAAGTTGAAAGGAAAAGAGGTCCAGTTTCTTTAACATTTAATACTTACTAACAGCAGAGATACTGTAATTTTACTCGAGTACTCAAATACATTTTTGCAACAGATAAAAAATTCGCTGTCTCTGTGTTTTTAAAGTGTACCTGTATTTAGTAATCACTTTGTATTATTTAGCCTTTCCCTTGGTTAACATGAACTGTCCAGGTTGTATGTGCGTGTTTATATCTGTAAGTATGGGTATACATATATGTATTGCATATTAATTGCTAGTATATTTTTCATATCCCCTAATAGTGAGAAATTTCTCCTTAACTATTCAACTCCTCCTTCTCATAAAATTGTAGATATTTTGGCATTTTTAATTTGTTTATTAAAAAAAAAATGCTGCTAGCAAAGACCTTATTGAGCCTAGGTAAGTTTCCTTTGAAGGAAATAATTTATTACGTTTAAGGCTTGATTCGGTTCAAATGCTTTATATTTGATATTAATTTTATTTTATGAGAATGTATGTTTGTGGCATGCTTACGCTGCTATACCTGTGTTAAGATGTCCACTTGCAAGCCTCCATATACTTTGTGGGGTTTATAACTTGATTGTAAAAAAAGCATACCAAACAAAACCTAATTGCTTTGGCCTTGCACATGATTTGGCTTCCCTTAAACACCTGCCATGATCATTAACCTCAATGGGAGTTTGTCAAACATAATTCTGTCCAATATTTTCATCTCCTTACTCATTACTATTTATGAAAAATAAATCAGGTTGGCTGCCTTCAAGTTACGCCTTCAAAACCACCAACAGGCATAGCCAATTTTGTGTCCGTGCAACTATATATATATTTTTTTTATTTTTTTTTTTTCTTTTAACAATTCCAAAATTCAGGTCTTTTGTTCTACAGGATTATTTTTCAGAATCACTGTGGGGAGAGTTGCCCACCTTTTTAAACAAGAAGCGATCACTTAACTCTTTCGCATAGCCTGAGTTGCAAATTGGGCATTAGAGAGGATTTACAGCTGAAGAGCTGGGGTGAGAAATACTTTTCTTGAGGACTTTTCCCCTTCCTATGATTATGAATCCTGCGTATTAACGCTGTAGTCTGGATACCTCTTGGACTTCATGTCTTTAGGACTTTTCCTGTTCGAATGTGTTGGTTCACCTGGTACATGATATGCATTTTTGTTGACATGTAAGTTGTACGCTAGAGCCAGCTGGCTTGTCAATGTGAATATTTAAGAATTTTAAGTCACCTTTTGGTCTCAGAAAAAGGTAAATTAAAAGGATTTTGATGATTTTATCAATGAAATACTAACTAATTCTGCTTTTAAACTGAGTCGAGATTTGTGCAACAGAAAAGTTGCCAGGGAAGGGTTAGCAGCCCCCAGCGCTCCGGGAAGGTTTCCTCTCTGCGGCTTGAGTTTCATTAGTGCCTTTAACTTCAGCCCTTGGAGCCTCTTCCCACGGGGAAGTGCAGCCTTCAGAATCCGAGGAAAGCCGCACCCGGGGCAGGCGGGCCCCGCACTCGCGAACCTTCCCGGGCACCCGGACGCTCCTGCCGCTGGGTAACGTTCGCGCTTGGCATCATTCGGGGGTTAAAAAAAAACCCAAACAAACCCATAAAAACAAAAAAGTCATGAAGAAAAAAAAAAACCCACAGAAAAAGGAGCGATTTTTTTTCTCATACCTTGGGGCCTTCCCCTCGGCTCGCTCCGTGAGCGGACCCTGCGTGCACAGCGCAGCCCGGGCTCGGCTGAGGGGCCGCCAGCACCGAGGGGATGCGCTCCCCCAGCCCAGCCGCACCCCGCCGGGGCCGGCGGACCCTTTTGTCCCCCAGCCCTCCCGAAGCGTTTCCCCGCGGTGCCGGCGGCTCCCCGGGACACCATTCCGGCCCCGAAGCCCGGTGGGGCCGGGGGTTCCCGGTGAGCCGGGGCGCTCCCCCGCCGTGCTGCTNGGGAGGGGGCGGGGGAATAATTTGCTCTGGAAACGAGGAATTTTAAATTTCCCGTTACTCGACACCAGACCGTGGGGACCGGGGGAAGTTACCTCTCCCCAGAGCTGTCCTGGCAAGCGCACAAAGGTGCCCGCGTCGCCTCGCAGCTGGGAGCCGCGCTACCTCGCTGCAATTACCCAGCGCAGCGTTTCCTATTCACAGACACTGAATTAATCCTTATTCAAGAGTAGAATTTTTTTTCTTTACGGTTTTGTTTTCGCGGCCTCATTTTTCTCATTAGCAANCCGTGCTGCTGCTTCGCTCCGCGCTGTCGTCTGCGGAGGAGGGTGCTGGCGTGAGGAGCGGCCCGCGCCCCGGGCATCCTTCCGTCTGTGCCGGGCTGAGGGACAGTGCCTGGGCTGTGGCGGGCTGAGGGATGGATACCCGGGCTGAGCCAAGGGTGCCCGAGCTGTGCCAGGCTGAGGGATGGATGCTCCNATTTTATCATCAATTAAAATAAAGCACAGTGGGGTAGGTTGGTATTCTCTTTCTCTTAAGCGCCAGCGATCGTTCAACGCAGTCATTTAATCATCCCGGGTAATTTTCTTCACGCAGAAACAGACGTGATTTATTTAAAAATCGGGCTAATGGCGTGCGAAAACTTCACCGCTCGGAAAGAGCCCGCGGCGGAGCGGCAGGACCGAGCTGGCCGGGACACGGGGGGGCTGCCCCTCCTGCCGGGCACCCCTGCCAGCAGCCGGCCCGGGGAATTTGGGGCTTCCCGAAACGCTGGAGCTGGCCGAGGGAGGGAGGGAGCGGTGCCCGTCCCCGGAGCAGCCCGGCGGGGCTGGCTTCACCTGCACGGGGCTAACGGAGGGAAGGGCTCGGCAAAAGGAGCCGCGATACCGGCGGAGTGCAGAGAGAACCGGGGCAGCACGTGGGAAGGGCAGGAATGGGGTTTCGGTATTGGCCAGGCAGGAGTGAGAAGGGGGAGGAAGCAGCAAATTGCCCGGTTTATTTCGTGTGCTGATGACGAGCAAATCCTAAAACCTCTTCTCAGGGAAAAGTCTGTGGAATTTCAGTGTTTCCAGGCTAGGCTTTGGTTTCAGACTTAGGGACAGGTTGCAAACCCTCCCAATGGCAGCAGGCAACAAATACCTCGGTTTGTTCCTGCTTTGTGAGGAATATTTGCTGACCATCAAAATACAAGGGTTGCTGCTTGTTCTGACCATTTCCTTGGGGCATGCTTCCTGCTTTTGAAAGTCCAGAAGTCACAATTTACCTGGCTGTGTCTTTGCAGGAGGCCAGTTCTACCTGGCAGCAGAAGGTGTGACTTTGTAGCATGACAGCTCTTTTTTGCTGTCTCCTTGCCAGTGTTCCATAGCTCTGCAAGTTTTTTTTCCCTGTCAGTGTTCAGTAGTTCTTCAGGTTTGTTCCTCTCAGGTTGGGATTTGTTTGGTTTTTTCCCTATCAAAATAACTTTTTAAAATTTGGTTTCCTTCTCTCTTGCATATGAGTCCACAGATGTTAAAATAATGTTTTGCAAAAAAGTAGGTATAGTTATTTATACAAGCTGGAAGTAATATGTCTGTTAGCTGCCAAGCTGAAATATAATGACTTAAAGACTTCACCTACAACACAGGCTATTATGTAAATATGTATCTCTAGACAAAACATTGAGGAGTAGAGGCTTAGAAATACGAATATTAATAGGGAAGAATAGGAATAATTGGAAAGTATGGAACTTCAGCTGAGAACAGAGTTACTGAGAGCTGTGTTTATGATTTTCTGATTTGATATTTCTGGATTTTACATCCAGGTTACAGTTAATATTGGAATAGTTACCCTGAGCAACTCCCTGTGTCACTTTGACAGTGGCCTAGGAGATGCCTGGAAGATGGTGAGTGCATGGCCATTCCTTCCTGGGAAGATCTTGTTTCAGGGATATGGGATACCAGGATGCCCTGAACCACATTCAGTGTCTGAAATATTTTGCAAGTAATGAGGTGTAGAAATGATAGTGATCAAAATGACATTTCTGGTTTAAACCATATTATTGTTTTGTCCTACCACAAGTCTCTTCAGTTTCCATTTTATCTTCTGTTTTAATTTAGACATGTATTTTTGAATCCACAAGCTAAATTTCTTAAGAGGCAGAATTTCTCAATGATACGGGAAGGGGAGCGGTAGAGTGAAAAAAGCAGAGCAGGAAAGAGGAGTTTTCTTTAGTGCTGAAGTCTGTCTGGTGCTGCAGGAGCTGGTGAGGAACATGTCTGTGAGGGTTGCAGTGGTTCTGTCTGTACAATGCTCAGTGTGGAGGGCGAGGCCAACATCCTGTGAGACCCAGAGCACACAGCACACCTGTGACAACACCCACTGGGGAGCTGCAAAGTAACAAAGTGATGCTGTCTTTCTTTCTTACAGCAGTCAATTAGTTAACCCAAGCTGCAAACTCTTCTGACCTTTCAGAAGTTGCTGTGACTTCTGGAAGGAACTTTAAAATCAGGTTAGATGGGCACCAAAAACATGTCCATGCCCACGTCACCTCTGCTAATAAGGAAGATTCTCTCTGGAAAGATCAGCTCCGAAACTTCTGGTGTCATTTCATTTCAAAAGTAAGAAGTCTTTCCATGTTAGCAGACATTCACATCATCTGTACAGACAGCTCTCTTGACCAGCAGAGTGCTGAAGTGCAAAGGTCTATTTTCATTATTTAAAGGTCTTAAAAATGCAGCCTCACAGTGTCAGGTGGGTATAGCAGAAGCCCTGAAGCACCTGGCATCAGGTGGTGCAACATGAGAACTATTTAGAATTGAATATGGAAAGCAAAAAATGGAGTGGTCTGACACACAATAATGGATTTAACCCCACTCATCACTACTTTCTTTGTTTTTCCTCACCATTTTTATTAAAAATTATTCTAAAGTGAAGGCAGTGAGGCTAATTGGATGAATGATGTTAAGAATTTCTTCAAAGCACTGCCTGTTTTGAACATAAGTTTTTTCTAGCAGTGAATAATTGTGGATTGCTTTACTTTCATCAGGATTTTAAAATGTCAGTTAATACATAGTGAAGCTAACATTTGTTTCATATGTACAATAACTAAGTGGATAATGGTGTTCAGTACTAAATGTGCATTCATATGAACCCCGTCTTTCTGGTGGTTAGAGGATCCATAGAAAGCATATTATGTAGAGAGAGAGAGCAGATTTCAGAGGTTTCTGTGTCTATTTACTTGTTCAGGTTGATTACTGAGTCCTCACCCTGTGTCAGAGCTGCAGCTGAGCACGGGGCTGTCTGTGGTGCTTCCATCACCAGTCAGCTCAGCTGTGGGGAGCCTTGAACACCAGCACACACCTCTGGTGCTGAGACACATAAACTTGCTCAACCCCCTGCTTAAGTCAGCTGAACTTTCTTTGGCTTCTAGCACTGAAGAGTGGCTGAGTGCTGCACAGCCAATTTTTGTAGTGCTGGATGTGGCTGTTTAAGGTGTTTCTTTCTTTCCCTTTCAGTCCAGATGTTTATTCTCGTCCACTGAGATTTCTCCCACTGCCATATTTGAATGGATCTCATAAGCATTCTTCATTCACATCATCACAAAGACTTGAGTCAGTTCTTACTTGGTTCCTTATTTAAGATAGGAGAGAGTCCAAAATGTACTGGGCAGGTTTGCAAAGCTAAAGGAGATCATTTTACAAAAGGAGGTTGAGCTTATATATCAGTGAGTCAGGCAGAAAAGAATTCATAAAGCTGCAGCTTGTTTGAGCCAGAATTTCATGAGGTGTTACCTTCCAAACCAAGCCTCCTAAAGGGACAACTGCCTACAAAATAGGCTTAGCTTAAAATGCCACTGAAGTATGTCTAAATTTGCACTGAAGCTGGGGGGAGAACACTCTATAATTTGTCCTGTTGTGACAGAGCACAGCAGTAGCAGCTTAAAACACTGAGGCTATTACTTCAGCAGTCTCCTTGCTGACATCAGACAGGCACCTACAGTCACTTCTCTTGCATGACCTATACAAAATGTAGACTGGGCCCCTGTGTTCTCTCTTGGATCTTAAGAAGTTATTAAACCAATTCCTTCTTTTGAAAGCTGTATGCATTCATGCTGGCATCCTCAATAAAGCTGGGACACAAACAAAAAAGCAAACAAAACCAGTCACAGTAGCATTCAATGCACTTAAACTTGGAGGAAATGAAAATCAATATTTGTCAAATGGAGGGAAAAGGTAAAATGGATTGAGGAAAGATGTCTGGCTTTCTTAAAAGCCATTAGTGAAAATGAAAAGTTAACAACAATACTGGAATTTAATTCCCGCATCGGTGCTGTTTGAACCTGTGGTTTTGTTGCTTTCCCTCTCTAAGGATGCACTTCATGCACACATATTCCTTTATTGTTAGCACTGTTGAAAGGAATTTATTACATTTTAATTATGACTGATTTGGAACCTTGGAGATTTATCTGGATGTTTTGCTTGTGGTTAAAATGTGAGGGGATAATTTAGGAAATGGAAGTTTCATTTCTGCTTCTGGGCACGTGTGACCTCAGCCAGTTGCTCCAATCTCCTGAGGTGTTCTGTAAAATGACACCAACAACAGTTCCTTACCTTCAATTTTTGCTTATTTTGGTTATTTAGATAGGAAACTTCTCACTGGTCCTTTACAATGTGTGTATAATATACATGGTTACTCTCTAGGAACATAAATGGTTCTAAAATAGCCAAGACACAACTATTTTGCATTTCAGCATCTACTGGAACATCTGGAAGTGCTCTGCTGATACCTCAGTATGTTATTTGCCACTTATTAGATGAAGTTCAAAAGTTAATCCTGTGTTACACATGCTTACATTTTTGCTGTGTTTGTATGATCAAATAATCAGATTTGATAAATAAAATGTGCTGATGGAGCCAGGATGTTCTCAGGTACCCGTAGCTGACATGGGATGTGACTGTGGGGGGATTTATGCAGTACACTCTTGGCTCTTTGTAGAGGGTCAGATCCAGGCTGCTGCATTTCCAAATAACATTTTGGGAAGATTTGACCTTAAGCAAATGAGTTTATTATACAGCTGGTTGCTGTAGAAGGCTCTGAAGTAGCAGGGAGTCCTGTGATGATATGATATGTCTCTCTCCAGGATTAGTTTAGTAGTTGTCTCCCATCTTCCACCCCCTCATTTCTTTCTTTCTCTCTCAGGGGTTAAGGCTCTGTGTAATGTTGACAGTTACTGGAAAAGGTTCCAACAGCAGCAAAGCTGGTGAAAGACAAGACTATTTACAGAAAACAATAAAGTAAAAATAAATGTAAGATTAAATATCACTAGCTACCAGCTGTAGCACCTTCTCTCCTCCTCCTGTTAAGTAGTAAAATCAAAGCATAATTTGGAAAGGCTCCCTGCTAGAACTGGAGAAGCTGGTTCATTCTGCATGCCAAAGGGAAGTTGAGATGTTCATTTACAGGATGGCATTTCCTCAGCTTCTGCAGGACCCTTCCCCAGCTGGGATTAGAAGCTCACATGCTGTAGGAAGTGAGATCTTTCTGCTGAGGTATAGAACTAAGCTTTGTTTTTCTCATGGTGAGTGGACATCTGGAGTGTTCCCAGTGCCACCATAACTCTCTAAAATGATGGGGTGGACATGCATTGTGGTCTCCAGTGCAGGAGACTTTGAAGTGACTGAGGTGCATTAAAATGGCTCAGACTGCCCTGTAATGTTCATATATGAGAAGCGATGTGCAGAAAAGATTTTGGCTACAGCAGTGGCAACCATGGAAGTGTTTTGAACGAGTTTGTCCTGAATCAGGGACCTTTTTTCCCTTCAGCAAATCAGATATTCAGAAGTCTCAGGCTCTGCTCTGTATTCCTCTCTTCCCAGAGCCCAAGTTGGACTCTGCTGAATATTATGCATTTTCTCTTTTGGTGTAAATAGGTAAAGCACTCTGCACAAGTCTTAAAGACTGCTTTTAGTTCCCTCCACCCTCCATCAATTGATTTGATATATAGTTTTCTTCTTTATTTCATCTTGAAAGACTGGTGTGGATATAGCACTGTCCTTTTAAATGAACCAATTTTAGGATGGGAAGCTTTTGCTCTCTTCTGATTACATTACAGAGTTTGGCAGATTTGGGGGTTTATTTCTGAGGAGAGTGAGAGTCCAGTGGCTACTAGTAGCTGCTGAGCCTTTGGCTAGTCTCATTTAGCTACTATTCAAGCTCTTCCTTCTGTTCTTTTTTGTTTCTAGGTATTTATAGTTGATTTTTCTTGAGAAAAATATCAATGCCATTATTGTTGGTCAGTGTCAAAATACTTTTAAGTACCAGATTTCCCTGAATTCGCTTGCAGACCGATAACCCCAGTTTTAAACAAATAAATAAATAAATGAGGGAGTTGTAAGTAATTTTTCACAGGATTTTGTTTCAGCAGAGGGAGTGTTGTTTCCAGAAGAGTTTATGTAACTGCTGAAAATCTGGACAAGCCACTGCAAAAGACTTGAAATAGAGAGTTAAACTATTTAATAGTGGTCACATGCTGCAAACCAAATTTAGTCTTTATAAAATCAGAAATGTTACCTTCTTCTGGTTCAGCAGTAAACCTGCAGTGACTCATCAGGGTGATGTGGCTTTTTCCCTTGCTATTGTGGAGCACAATATTGATCAGACTGTGAAATAATACAGCAGCTGAAGCTCAGGTAGCAAATATGCATTGGATTGAACTTCTTTTACTAAGCCTTCTGTGTCCCAGCATTATTTATGGCAGAAGGCTCAAGTCTGCTAAATACCACCTTGTGGCACCTGTTTAAGTGATGGGATAGAAAACACTCCCTAGTTTGTTAACTTTAAGTATTGTGAGCAGAAGCATTGTGCACATGATAATATTATGATTCATACAAACCACTTTTCAACCAACTCGATATATTTCATTACCTCCTTTTCAGCAGAAGTATTGATTTTTGTTTTGTGGTTTTATAACACAATTTCAAGGCTGTTGTAGTTTAATGAGCCATGTTTTTATGATGTTTAAAAAGATTTGAAGCATTTGTTGAAATAAATATTATGGATTGCCCAGCTCTTGTCACCTCCTCTTTCTCTCTGTGCTTGGTATCAGCCCAGCATAAGAATGAATAGGGCAGGCATCTCTGTGGCTTTTTGTGCTTTTTGTGTTTGAGATCAAAGTGCTGCTGGAGAACAATAGCAGGCCACGCTTCTGTGTCCCTGACCACACACAGCAGCACCTGCAGAGCAGTAAAATGTCATTGTTGCTTCTGCAGTTTGAGCACAGAGGAAGCACCACTGAGGTGGCAGATGATTCTAATAATACTTGATGTGAATTGATGGGGAAGGAGGACCATAACACAGAGGGCTTTTTATTATAAGCCTTGACTTCCCAAGCTGTGAACAACAGAATACTGCACCTGTGGACTTTCTTCCAATCAACCATTATGGAAAGTGACAGATTTTATTAACTTAAGGAAGAACTTTTCAACATGGGAAAGTTGTAGTTTATTTTGGAGACACAAAGAGAAAAAGCAAGTGATATACTACAGATTTCCCACTACTCATATTTTTCTGGTGTGTGTTGTGTTTTTAATGTGCTATAATAGAATGATAGGGGCACTACTGGAAAGATTTCATCTTTTCCTGTCTTTTTAAGACAAAACAACATCTATGGAATTTTTTTTTTCTCTTTTACTCATTGCTTCATGTCTTATGTTAGATGAATAATGGAATTGACAAGAGAATAAATCTACTGGTTGAAGAGCTATATATGATAATTTTAAGAGTTATATAGGATAGCTGAGGTTGGGTAAAAAAGAAAATTGGGTGGAAGAAGCCCTCAACTGGTTCAAATAGAAGCAGTTTATACCAGTCAGTGTCTGTGCAGTCAGCTCCTCCCTTGTGCATCCACCTTTGGGAAGGTTCTGGGAGGCAGGAGCTGGACATGAGGGCTGCAGGACTGAGCTGATGCCAAAGGCACATGCAGGCAAATGGAGCTGACACTTTTGCAATGCAGAGTTTACATTCAACTCCAACCAGGTCAGGTTATCAGTTTTATTTACAACAGCAATGCACCACTGCTTGAAGACTTCTAATATTTCTGTTCTGGGATTATGACAATATATCAGTCTGGGTTTTAGAAAGAAATAGAAGAGCATCAGTATTTGTCTATTCAGGTGGCTGTCATGTGCCCTGTGTTGTAAAACAGAGATTCTGCAGAAGCTGGAGTTCTTCTTTCACTTTTATTTCTCAGAATATGTGGCCACATTCTGACTTTATCGTGGCTGCAGTGATTTCACTAGCCGTAGTCACAAGCCTCTGGTACCCATATGAACCCAGCCACACCCAAATCTTTGTGCAGGTGCAATTAATATATTGACAATATAATTCAGGTTACCTTAAAAACAGAACACGCATAAAAAAGGAAATCGTTATGAGCATTTTGTTATCTTCATAAGCATATAGTTTTTACAGTCAGTTTTGAAGGAATCAGAAGTTGTAATTCATGTAAAATGAATGGCTAAGAGTTGACAAATCAAGCATAAAGTCAACGGGATCATGATTATTAGCTGAAAGTATAGTGGTTTCTGGTGATACTTTTTGTTCTAAAAATAAGCCCTGGAAGAATTGAAAACCATTTTGCAGGAAATCCTTAAGTGAAGTGGTCATGTAGAGTAGTTGGTAGAATATTACACTTTTCATTTGCACAAACAGATGGTAAGCTTGGCCTTAGATTTAATCAGGGGGTGACAGACAGGTAGTGCTGTTGTATATTTTGGATGGAAACTTCTTATCTGAGAGACAGAGAGTGTTTCATTCAATAGCCTGTGTACCAAGCAAGAGAAGCATTTGCTGATACTCTTATTATCATTACTCTTACTCTAACTTACTTCAGCTTACTGTTGGAGTTAATACATACAAGAAAGCTGCTGATTTACTTAGTCAACAGCAAAACCTTCATTTTGGTTTCTTTTTTTCCCCTTCTCCTCCTCCTGTTTTTTGGCAGTGCATTTGGCAATCCAAAACATCCAGAAATGTGTCTGTGATTAAACTCGTAAGCAAATAAATGCCTTAACAATTCAAGATTCATGGATCTCTGGCCATATTCTTTTTAGCTAACTTTTTAGATAAGATTTTGATATCATTTGTTTCCCTTTCCCTTCCCAAAACCTAATACCTGGTAACCTAAGCAAATACAGTCTGTTTCAGAAGAGAGACTCAAGCAAGTGCAGCCACTGGTGTGTTTTAATGTCACTGCAGAGATTATGTTACCTTCCTAGAAACAAAATCTTTTTTTCTCCCCTTCAAATGGAAGTCCCCTGATACCCTTGTCAGAGACCATTTGTTATGGAGAGTTTTGTGAGGCAATCAAAATTAATTCACAGTGATCTTTTCACCCAGAACCTCCAGCTTCAAATAATGGGCTTTCTCAACAGGTGCTCATTGTGGCAGTTTGACTCCAACTTGCCAGACTAAAGAGTTTATTCTTTAGCCATATTTAAGAATAAAATCCTGAGCTTGTAATTTGCTAATCTTAAACAGCTGCTCAGGAAGGCACACCTGCTTAAAGGAAGCATTTCTTGTGTCTTTGAGATCTAAAACCTAAGGATGTTTTCATGTTTGCCTATTTTCTTGCTTAATAAAAATCTCACGTACAAGTGACTAGAAAACCTGTCCAACAGCAATGCCACATAACATCACAGTTTTATTAGGAATCTAATTGTGCTGTTTGTTCTTGCAGAGGGGCAAAATTCCCCCTGAAGACAAAACAAGTTATTTTGATATTTTTTTTCTTTCCCCAGTGTTAGGATTTGTAATAGATTTCATTGAGAAATAAAATATAACAACAGTTTTAAAGGTGACACTAATATGCTTTACTCATTGTGAGTGTTGAGAGCTTTGACAAATGTTTGCTAATCTCTTGCAGGTACTGCTTAAATAAGTTTCATATGAGCTGCAAAAGCAGAAGTCTACTTTTGAAAAATATGCATTGAATGTCCTGGGTGGGAAGGGAAAAAAAAGAAAGCAGATAATTTGGTTCAGTAAAAGTAAAACAGAATGTATCACTAGAAATACCTGAGCTGCTGCTGATACCACTATATCTATTTTCATTTCCTTTACTGTGCATGGGCAGCTAAGCAATGAAGTATTTTGCCAGTAGAAAGGTGTTCCTGTGTGAAGCACATTTACACTCTTATAATTGTAGTAGGAGATACTGTTGTCAAATCTACTGTGTTAAAAAGCAGATTAACCTATAACCCCAAACCCAAAATACTGCACTAGTTGAACATGTACAGAAGAATATAAAGCAGGCTTTACTATACTGGATGTAACTCAGGATGAGATCTTCTGGGAACATCAGTGTGGGACTCAGAACACACTGATGTGTACAAAGGAGGAAAAAAGGGAGTTAAAGATCCAGTTAAGAATATCCAGGAAATGTTTGCCTTTGTGTAGCTATTATCAGTAATTGATTGTGTTGCTGATTGCGAAAAATGAGGCTTATTTTTTGGTAAAATTTAAAAAAGTTTAATAATGGAATAATAAGAGAGAGAAAAAAAGTAAAGGGTTAAAACAGTCAAGTGCCTGGCATTTAGTTAAGAATATATTTATTATTTTGGAGAAAATTTTAAAATTTTTTTTATTACATTAGCTTGTTGTACATTTATAGACTATTATGCATATTAATATTTTTTAAGAATTGTTTAGTATGGCTTTTTTGAGGGTCTGCTTTTTTAGAGCATGCATGTTTTTTAGTTGTAGTTTTATTATTATATTTAGTTTAGGCTGTGGTCTATACTTTTTTTAGACCATAGATGCTGATAGTATATTAATAGTAGGGTTTTTATTATATGTTTACCAGATGTTATTTTGACTAAACAAACAGTTTACTTATATTAATTACTAATACTACTGTATTTAAATTTTTGTTAATAGCAGAAATAAAAGCAAAGTTTTTTTGATATTATACATATAGCATTTATTTTAATATTTGCGAAAAGCCAATTTTATAATATATATTTATAATACTGATAATGCTGCAGTGGGTTGAGAGTGGGGCAATGCCCCCTTTTCAGAAAGTGAGAAGTCATTGAGCCCCTTTATTGGGGCAGGTACCTGAAACCCCGGGAGCCTTCCCCGAGCCACCTACAGGTGACACTGCCCCAAACAAGGACACATGTGAGGCCTCCCGGCTGCGCACACTCAGGGGCTGTGCAGAGCAGTGCTTTAGCACAAGTGTTGGATGGAATGATGCAGGAAAAACAGCTTGTAAGGAGAAAGGAAAAGAAGTAAAAAAACGTCAGTCAGAGCCACATGAACACTGGTAGGCTTTACTCGAGAAAAGTGTCAAAGCTTTTTAAGTTGAATGCTGAGAAAAGAAAGCTTAGAATTAAGAGAAAAGAAACCATCTCGAGCTGACTAATTCCTCTTATGTTCAGGGAAACAGCATTTTGTTTGTGCCAGAGAAGGAGCTGACTTTATCATCAATTTCTGCTAATGGAAAGAGAGTTCCCTGCACATTGGCTTGCTGCTCAAGACAAAAGGGGGTGATATTGCTTTTTATTTCAATAGCCCCATTTATTTAGGACTCTCAAAATATTGTATAAATGTAAGTATTGGAAAACACTTAGCTCCTCAGCAAAGTACGGCATTTTGCTAGTAAGGATTAGTTAAGCAGTTTGCCTAAATTCAGCAGTGACTTGGCCATAGAAATAAGGAGGGAATCCAGGCCCTGATTCTCCTCTTCTTTGTACTGGTTTAAACCAGATGTAAGCAAGAGAAGAGTTGTGTCTCAAATGGCTTCAGCACCTGATTCCTTGATACAATTATGAAAGTAATCAGACTTCTTTCTGGAGCTCAGTGAAATACAGAAGTGCTGGTGGTGGATACCTTGCTCTTGCCATGCTGTTTTGCAGCGTTGGTCACTAAGACATAAATGCTTGTGTGAAACCTGGAACACAGAAGAGTTTGTAGTGTATCACCAATGGGCTGTACTCATTTGGACTGTTGAGACCCTTAACAACCTCTCATACAGGTTTGCTGCTCTCATGCAGGTTCGGTTGAACTATTTAAATATGTCTTATATGACCTAGTCCTGCACTATCAAAAGCCAGTGCCTTCAGTGAAGTATGCAAGTCATTAGCCAAGAGTATTTCCTAGTATCTTGTTTCTTATTTCAGCTTTGTTAAGGATTTGTTGCAAGGTTGTTTAGTGTTGAAAGGGATTGTTTAGGCTACCAAACCAAACACCAAAGCACTTATA
>VXBB01004402.1:0-11709 GCA_013399915.1 Illadopsis cleaveri
CACCTCAAGGATCTGCAAGCAAATACTGGTTTTCAGCTAAAAATAGAATCTTTGTCAGACAATCTTAGATTTATTTGTGACAAAATATGCCAGACCTACTTGGCTGTCTGACATCAGCCCAAATAAATCAGAGGGTCTCACATCGAGCAAATCTACTGTATAGCACACGCTCCGAGTTTATGTTTACTATGCAAGTATAACATGACTTTGATGCTTCCCCTTTTTCTTTGGCTAAAGGGTAAGATATACCTAAGAAAATCTTCCCTAAATAAAAAAAAAAATAAAATTCCACAGAGATGCCACTTATTGATGGAAGTTGGCTAGGGAACTGTTTAAAAGAAGAAACCCAGAAAATATAGGATGAGCTCTAATTATCTTAACAGGCGACCTCTCCCCTGATAAGGCACAGGTGTACTAATTACTAAAGCAGAGAAACGGCCTTGTCCTGAATGGCTCACAGATGAGAGTAACAAAGAGAAGGGGGATAAAAGGGGATGGGGTTAGCTCTCCTCTTTCTCTTACAGAATAAGAAGAGTAACTTGGAAATGAAAGGTAAGAAACTCAAATCTCTCCTCTTTTGTAGAGCAAGAAGAGCAGTCTGGAAATGGAAGGTAAGAAACTTGGACCTCTCCTCTTTCTCTTGTCAAGTACAAAGAGCAGCCTGGATATGGAAGGTAAGAAACTTGCACCTCTCCTCATTTTGAAATGGAAGGTAAGAAACTTGTTCCTCTCCTTATTTTGAAATGGAAAGTAAGAAACTTGCTCCTCTCCATGTCCTTTCTGTTGTTTCTCTTTTTTGTGTGTGTGTTATAGTATCTCTGGTTTAATAGGATCAAAGTAATCTGACTTTTGTATTCTCATAGGTGGTCACAGGCTATATAACATTTTTCAGATTCAGCCTTCCACCCTTGCTAGCTCTCAAGGAGGCATAAAGGAAACATCCCGATCCAACGACTGCTGTAGATGTGTTCAATAAAAGCAGAGCTGTAACTACACAAATTACCTTTGCTAAGCTGCAGGGTGCTGCAGAACTGCTGAAATGAATTTCTCCCTGCCACACTTTTCATTCTTTCTGCTGGTTGTGAATGAATACGAATTAAGAAGAAATCCCAGAAAGAGGTTATAGGCCTATACAAATATCTTATAAGAGAATTGGGCTGCTCATGCAGGTTGCTTTTTACATTGCAGAAAGTTTTACAAAGAAAAGGATGTTCACCTTAGAAGCCTGAGTTAGGGCAGGAATATGAGGGGATCAGACTAGCAATTTCATTACCAGTCTTGCAGTAATTGTTATTTTAATTCAAGTCCCAGTTCTTGGAGACGGGGTGATGTTGCAGAAACTCCATTTTCTTTTAGGAAAGCATGTTTCTAGTCTGGTATTTGCCAGGCAATATTAGGAATTATAACCTGTGTCCTAGCCTGCTAGCTGGGCTCAAATGCAATGAAAGCTAATTTGAATGTACAATGTGTTTTTTGAATGTACACTCTTGAGTGGAAAGCCAAACTAATACACATTGGGGCTGGGCCCCAGACTTTCAAATGTGGCATTGTTTATTAAGGATGTTTAAGCTCAAGACCTGAATCATGCTGTGGCAGACAGAAAAGGCTGCTGTTGGAAGGAGGATGTGGTAGGGGTACAAAATACCTGTTGTGACCAGGAGGAACAGAACAGTCGTAGCAGACTTGATCTGCTAGGTGTACATTCAAGACAGAGCAAAAGCACGCTTTCTGCCAGGGAGTAAAACACTATCAGAGAAAAATTGCTCTGTCACCTTTACTGTAGAATCCAGTTTCTTGCAGAGACTGATTTACTCAATCTTCGGGTGCCAAAATGCCATTAAACAGTGCATTCAAGATTGTATGAAATTAACTAGGCCCTGGTTTCAGTCCATAGACAAGCTGTATTCTCCCCAGACCTCTGTATCTGGCTGAGGCTCAGCACTGGCACTCAGCTCTGAAGGATTTTACCAAACCCACCTGCTTCTTCTCGGGTAGTGGCACAGGGAAGAACTGGTCATATTTCGGCTTTGTGGAAGAAGGATTTTAACCCTTCTTCCATACTTGCATGTTTATTTCTCCTAGCACCTACTTTGTAGAGATTTTCCTCCTGCAGAAACCTGGGAAAGGAGACCTGGCATTTACCTACGTGAGAGAAATATGCTGCCATAGTTTGTTCATGGGTCTTGGTTTTTTTTCCCCCTCTTACGAATTTGCTATGCGCAATCAATTTCAAAATGCCATAAAAAGAGCCAACATGAAAGAAATTCAAAACCCTTAGTGGAGTGTTGCCTTTAAAAAGAACAAGATTTTGGCTTCAGGCCAACCATGCTGAGAACAAATGGAAGGAAAATTCTCTTAAAATATTTAATATTACACGGTGGATTATACTGGATTACAAATAACGAAACATGACTGTTTATTTTTAAAAAGACATTCATGTCAAGTGCAGTTCTGTAGCTTTCATGTTTGTTTTTTACTACTCAATAATATTTTAATAAAAGCCTCTTGCTGGCCACAAAATATTTTATTACTCATTGGATTTTGCCTTTTTCTTATGCCTACTCAAATTCATAGGTTTTCTTACATGGACTTCAAGAGGAGTAGGCTGGAATCTGTTTCCATTTGGCAAATTGTACTTTCTCCCTTCCCTACCTCATGAAATCTGTCACAAACCCATGGAAGATGGTCATGGAGTGACCTAGTTTGTTTGTTAGAATCATTGGTTAAAACATGCCGGTTTTACAAAGTATCTGCCCTGGCATTAGATAATTTGATGCCTTTTTTCCTCCCAAATGTGGCTGATGCAATTGGCAGAGTTTTAGGAACAAGCTTTATTAATTTGTCCACTTTTAAAAGGATGAGTACATCAGGAAGAATGGGATAAAGGAGTCGAGTAAGAGTGGCTATTATGTGGGATTTTTAATGGATTAGTGACATTTGAGGAAAAAAATGGGTTCCTCAAACCCATTGCAAAAGCAAAAAATAAAACAGTTGCAAAAGCAACTTTCAGATTATGGAAGTAATATTTGTCCAACCATTGAAATAAAACAGCCAATATGATCAGTGTTCCTGGGCAGAGAATTTGGACCCTGAGGTTCAGTGTTTAGAGCCTTTGAACCTTTTCTCAGCTGCCAGCTGACCCTGGTGGTGCCAGAATTCCCCAGGCACTTGTACTTCTGTCATCAAAGCCCTCCAGGTGCATGCACTTCTGCTATTGAGAAAGGGCAAAATTATGCAAATCTGATGCAGGCAGGCAATGTGGTAGCTAACACTTGGCATGATTCACAAGCTAGACCCTAATTTTCCTATTTCCCCTCAGGAGCCTCAGCTGGGGCATCAAACTGTGTCTATCAAATTGGAACGGCATGCAAGTCCATTTCTCACCTCCAGCCACTACGATCTGGTGGGGCTCTTGGATCAAAATCCTTTCCAACCGGGTTCTGCTAAAGCCAAGTACCACACTCTAATATTTATAGTGCCCAGGCTGCCCATCTGACTGCATAACCACTACATCTGAGACCCTTCTCCAGCCTTTCCTTGGCATGGTAGCAAAGGGAAAATTTTGGCTCAAGTTCTGTCTCCTCTGTTTTCCTTTTCCCCGCTCCCTGCCTAAATGCATGGAGCATAAAGAGCGCTGCAGCTCGACCTTACACAACTGAATGGGCTTACATGGAGGAGCAAAGTCTTGTCCACATGTTCTCTCTCAGCTGCAGCTGTGTTGGCTTAGTTTTTGTCACCAAATGCTCATCTGTACACCCTGCCAGGAGAGAAGGTTGTTAAGCTCCACAAGGCCTTAACCAATCTCAGTTGAAATAAACTCATTGTAGCTAGCAGATCTCAAAGCAAACCTATACAGTCAACACAAAGGAAGGGGGGAGGATTCCCAGGAAGGGTCTATGTGAACAGTTCTTGGAAGGTGGCCTGCAGGTGGAGGAGTGACGAGATCTCCTTCATCAGCACAGCATAGACAGAAGAGAACATGGGACCAAGACTTCAGCCACATTGAAAAATGGGGGCTGATGCAGCTTCTGAGGAGAATTGAAGAAGGGACTAAATTGTGCCTGACCTCCTGTGCTTGCTTGTATTTCCTGGCCTAATCTGCAAGATACCAATTTAGCTATTAAGGTCTAATAACAAAATGGAAAGCTTAATTATAAATGATGAAATGTTGCATTAGAGGTTAACAGAATGGTCTGATAAACAAATCTGTTGCTGCATTTCATCTCCCTGTTAACAAATTACTGGTTTGTCAGTTGTCTGCTTCCATCCTTCCCTACTTTCTTTCTGTGTTTTTTGTTTATAACGCAGCTGGTCGTATATTATCTGTCTTTTCTTTGAAAATAACAAAGCATAACTAAGACTTAGCTACGTAGCTTTAGCTAAAATATCTCCTGTTATGTTGTTGCTAAATCCACATCTCCTGCTTCAGTCATGCAGAAATGGATGAAATGGGAATCAGACTTAGGGGAGTTAATTGCCATGCCAAAACGCAGGGAGAGCCCTGGGGAATCAGCACCATCTTTTAGCCTTCTGACGTTGGCACCTGGGAAATTTGAGATGAATGTATCAGATAGAACAGGGCTTGCACATCATCTCCATAAAAATCCCCACTGTTTCCAGTTTCACTGAACACTGTACACTTAGGCACTTCTGCCAGAGTTTAAAAGCACTTTATAGGCACTGAGAAGAGCCTTGCAACACATCTCTATGTTAAGTGCTATCTTTATTTAAAAGATTGAAGTAGGAAGGAGAAGAGGGAAGGGAAGCCAAGAGGGAATAGTGCCGAGAGGGACTTATAAAAATACTTGTGCCAGTTAACTTAATGGGAATTAGGCACCCATCTGACTTCAATGCATCCCATGAAGAAATCTAACTCCTATGGATGAACTCCCTCAGGGACTTTTGCAAGTCTCTTGAAGTAACATTAAACCCCTGTAAATCTCATACAGAAGAGTATGTCAAGTCTGAGCCAACTGCGATTATGGTTGGATGTTTGTACCTTTCACTGTGGTAAATGGGACTTGGCTATACAAGGAGGTCAGCCTATGCAACTCTAAGGAGATGACAGTGAGCCTGGGTAATCCAGAAGCCTGCCACAAAGCTGGCCAGGTGTGCTCAGACATGAAAGGCTCCACGTGTTCTGACTGTGTGTTCAGGACCAATATTTACTTGGTACTGAGGGTAGCCATGGGTGGCTCACAAAAGATTTAGTCAGCTCTGGGATGACTTGCACATGCTGCTCTGTAATGGAGCAGGAAGTACAATCTAACTCATCTTACACCAGCAGTGAAGGTAGTGCTGCTTCTTGGTGTAGGTAGTGGCAGGGCAGGGGAGGCACTGGGGCAGCAAGGACAACAATGAAGCAACCTGCTTCCTCTGAAGTCTTGAGATACCTGGAAGCTCTTTTGTGCCCAAGTTCAGAAATGTTCAATATTTGTGATGCTAAGTTTTTTTCTTCTGGTCTCTATGATTACACATCACTTAGTGGTTTAGTCTCTAAACCATGTCTTTCAAATTGCACAATATATTTTAAAATTTCATTTTCTCCTCAGAAACCAAACAACATCTCCTTCCCTCCAAGATGTCAGCAAGACAGCTGGCAAATCCTTACAGGCAAAAATTACAGAAAACACAAAAAGTACATGGACAACAAAAAATAAGGTAGGAATTCAATGTCGCGTACTGCATTCCCTGACTACAACTATAAAGCTAGCTCAGTATAGATGAGACCCTGTCAGAGCTTTTGAGACCTCCTCATACATTTTACAGTGTGCTGCAAAACGAGTAGGCTTGGCCCCAGTGCTTCTCTGATCATGAAGCCAAGAGAAAAGCAATAGCAGAAATGAGAGCTGTATCTGCTGATACAGTGAATGCTGCAGAGCCTGCTGGAGCATTGCTGCTGCATGTACGAGTGTGTCTGTTTGCTCAGGTGTGAATATATGTATTACCTCCCTTTGTTTACATGGAGACTTTGGTTTCCTGTGTTTATACAAGCTTGTTCTAAAGGCTGGCACATCTCATTTTTGAAGCTGTGAATCCTGCAAATTCCATCCAAGCACACTGCCAGCAATCCACAGCTGTACACAGCAAGCACAAGTGAATAAACCAAGTGTGACTGGAAGGAAAGCAAAGCTGCTTTGCTCTTGTGTGAGCTTTCTCTTTAGTTCTGTGAAAGACCCAATTTAGCAGAGCACTTTACTTTCAAACTGTATGCTTTTACTGAAGGCTGCTAGAGGACCTAAAGATAAAGATGTACCTGAATGCTTTGCTGAATCGGGGCCTAAAAAGGAGAGCATAACAGAGAAAATGTTGATCATTATCTAAGAAATGATGGGCTGGCATCATGCTGATAGAAGTACTTTTTCAGTGCACATAAAAACAGTAGGGACTACAGGTGAGGAATGGATTTCTGCATCTTATCTCTCACTCATTGAAACAAATGGTTTTATGTTTCCAGCAAGTTTATTTAACTTATTCTTTACAAACAGGCATTTTGTTTCTGAGCCAGGAAGGAACAAAGGTGAACGAACTCTTCTGATTGTCCTGCAAGTTCAGAGTAGCCTTAGTTTTTCTCCAATAATACATTTTGTTTTACATGTTGGCAAACCAGGAGTAGGACGCCTGTTTATCCTCTGTGCTGGAGACCAGCATACCATTTGCTAAGTACAGAAGCATTTCTGAAGCTATGAAAAGCAAACAATGTTCTGGGAACATAAATGTCTTCCCTGGTTTACAATTTCCCTTACAGAGGAAGAGAAGGGAGAAGAGAATTTGAATTTGAATGTGCCCCCCTCCACACACATGCTTATACACCTCCTGCCAAAAGATGCATCTGGTTCTATAAAAATCCCAGATCCACTTGCATGAATGCAATCTGAAGTCATAGGTTTGCATAAGAACCAAATCCTCAGCCAGAGGGCTGTGAAATATCTGTCAGCTCATCAGCTGGATACATAGAGAGAGAGCTATTTAGAGCTGATGTTGCTGCTTGGAAGACAGGGACTTGGTTATCGTTTTACTCCTGTGCACCTGTGCCCTACCTTGCCCATTTCACAATGCTTCTACTCACTTTGACATTCCCTTGCTTGAGCTAAGGGCAACTTCAAAACAAGTGGCTGATGTTTGGGTGCTCTGACCCTTGGGCAAGGCAAATCTTTTCCCAGGGGCAGTGAGGCAGTGTGGTGTGGAGGTGCTGCCTTGTGAGATGGGGAGGAAGGGTGGGAGCTTGGGAAAGGTTTGTTTTTATGAAGGAAGCAACTGCAGCACAAAAAGCACCATATTGAAATAGTATTATACAAGATTCACAAGAACCTCCTACCCTTGTCTCAAGTGACGTATGCTTTACTTTCATTTCTGCTTCAAACAAAGTGCAAGCTTCGAACAAAGATTCAGCTAAAACAATGCAGGTTAAGCAAAGAGGCTTTCAGAAATAGTGCATCATTGACCACACAATCCTGAAAATAACCAGCTTTGTAACAGAGGGCAATAAAAACAATGATTCTCTACCCTTTTAAAAATAAAAGGAAAAAATGTGCTTTTGGTCCCATGGTCTCTACATGCCAGCTACAGGTCCCTACAAACTATCAGGATGTTACCCAGGGGAGACACTACAATGCCTGTAATGCTGGTGCCATGAGAAATCTCTTTCCAGATTCAGGTGCTGGCCAGCAAACTTGAAATTGCATCCCACTGCGACGTTCTTTTCCCTATTCCACTGAAACAAATGAGTTAGTTGTTCACTGCTGACTCTCTCAAAGTGTGGTGTGTGGCAGTGATCTTGGAAATAGGTCTGCGAGGCGAGCTCTCCTGTTCCTTCTCTGAAGTGCTCTAGCAGATTAAAAACAGTGGGATGGAGAAAGAGGGGTTGCTGAGCAGTTAAAGGCACTAGAATGGAGAAATTGCATGTTGAGATGAACATTGCCAAAGTTTGTGACCTTGCCTAGTGCATGTGGTGCTGATTATACCAAAGGCTGAAGCAGATGTGAGGGAAAATTGAGTTTCATTTCCTCCCAGCTACCCCAGGCCCTCCTTGGTTAAGTGGAGGATTATGATGCTTTAGGAAAATAACATATTCCTACAGCCTCTGTGTGGCTGTAATAATGATGGATGTTTTCTCCCAACCCAACTAACTGTGATAGATGCAGCTGGCTGCAACCTATGATGAACACTAAGGTTAATTGGAAACAAGGGCACAGCAGTCTCTAAGTAGCATTATTCTGTGGCATATTCACATGCTGTCATTAATTTTCCTATTTGTTTGACTTTACAAAAACACTTAGCAACAAAATCTGAAAAGAACAGAAATAAAAGCTCTATTATACCTCTTACCAAGGTAGTACTGAGGATGAGGAGGAGCTGAATTAACCAAATGCTTGCTGACATTATGCTTTTGTACAGCCTAACGCCTCCAGGTAATGGGAGAGCACACTGTGCAGTGGCATTTGCTACATCTGTGCTCTTCTGTCTCTTCTACCTGGTTTGTTAAAAGATTGATTATCATAACACTTCAAGGCCATGGCTATTTTATTATAGCAGAGTTCAACCTGAGTCAGAATTTCAACTCCTGAAGCACCGAAAAAAAAAATATACGGAATGTTGGACTAGAGCCGTTGTGCAGTGTGGGAATGAGCACACGGCAGATGGAGTCTGGTGTCTCTTCTCTGAAGGTGGCCAGCATCTGGTGGATGACCTGCATTTGGAGGAATGGTCAAAGATCCCAACAACAGGCTGTTATGGGGATAATCTGCTTTCCACATGGGGAGCCTCATCTGGTAGTGTTACAGATTTTCAGCTCCAAAAATCTGAAGTATTATGGACTTTCCAAAAGTAGTTATGGGGATCCTGAGGAATCCTCATTCCCAGTTTACTGTTTGTCTACACACACAACTTTCTGGACCCTAGCAAAGCTGGGTTTAGCAGGATCATGTGTAGCAGCTGTTAGATGAAACAAACCCACATTTCCTATACCCTGAATTTATGCATTTAGGGATGGGGCCACAAAGCTTAGAGCAGTGAAAGGTTCTGCAAAGCAGTTGTAAGAGTAGAATGCAGCAGGAATTACAACAGCAATGTGAATTAGAACTAATGAAACACAGATACTTGAAAAACAATGCTTGTCTCTGCTGATCCCACAGAGGTGCACAAACATGCAGGACAAGCCCAGACCATACAACACGTGAAAAAATATGCACCTGTCAGAACACTTCAAACAAAACCCTACTGCACTACTCACTCCCTGTACAGCAAAGCAGTAGAAGACCTTTGCTTTATTATAAAAGTCAACAAATCAGAAATTATCCATATTCTTATATAAAACTGATTTTTACAAGGTTTTATTTGGGGGAATGGTGACAGTATATGGGTATATTAGTATGTGTACAAGGAGGGCTTTCAGTGTCAAGTATATTCAGATTACAGGGAAAATTAGGTCCCAGTGATTCACCTCAAGTGAGACCAGAACTTCTAGTAATTTTGCAAGATTTCAGGGAAAAAAATATCATATCAGATGCAAACCCTATTGCCCAATTAACTCCATGAAAATGGCCAAATTATGATGTTTGGTCATCAAAAATAAATACACCAAGAAAAACCACAAGTGTCTCTGCACTGCCTACAAGTAACTCTGTATGTGATCTTCTTCACACTTGCACCCTTACAACATATTGCAAGCACATGAGGGAGGGAAGGAGATGGAAGCGGGGGCAGGATTCCTGCATGTTACAGATACTGCTAACAGGTTTTTTTTTTCAGTCTTTCCTTAAGACCTTCTGGTTGCTGTATTTCATATAGTAGAAAATTTCAAGATCCTTCCCTTGTTACTACTGGTTCTAACAGCTATGTGTGCCCTGATGAGACAATTTTCTTGAGGATATTCCTATAAGTGCTCTTAAATATGTCTTTCCATTTGCCTATTTTGTCTCCACTGCAACACAAAGCTGCAGGCATACTGCTAAAGAAGGACATAAACTTTTCCAGACTTTTGCAAACAACTAGACTTCTGAAGAAGATAAATTGTTATTGCTTTTGCACTGCTCCTTTCTTGGGAAAAATGAAAAATGAAAAAAACACTGCCACTGTGTCAGTATTGCATAGAAGTTTATTGGGTGAGCAATAACATGTCATTGTCAATCGAACTAATAAGCAATGGAAAAGCTGGCAAGTAAAATTCAAGCTCCTGAAAATAATTTCTGAATCTATTTCACATTCACATATTTAATTATTCATTAAAAGAAACCAGAATGACTGAAAGGATCACAATCCTTCTCAGTGGGCCCTCAAAATTAATCAGATATTAACTATGCCTGTGGTGTTTTTTGTTTTTTTTTTTTGTGGAAATGTAGCAAGAAAGTAGGAAAAGTATAGGTACAATTTGAGAGAATGCACTACTTTGTCATTATTGTCATGCCAAAGACTTTAGAACAATGTATTTCCTGTATTGCAGAAGGAAGTATCTTGACAGGGATGTAAGACTTGGGCAGTACATCACCATGGTGAGGAAAAACTTGGTTTTGGCTGGTATCAAACCAACCTATTTTATCATGCATTTTTCAGCTGACCAGTATGACACTACATGATTCAGCAGAAACCACATGGAACAAACTCCTACATGGTTGCAAAGCACTCTGGCCTTAAAATGAGTCCCACAAATCTTTATGTCAATGCCTCAGACTTCTAAAAAGGATTACAAAGTTAGCACTACACAAAAGCAGCATAGGGGACCCTGACTCATGCCAAATTGTGGTTTAAGAGCAGCTTGGGGAGCAACGGTAAGGTTAAAGGTGGCTTTATGACATCCTTATACTACTAGTTCTCTCTCAGTTTCTGCCAGGTCATACCCTTGATCACTTCCTTTCCTTTACTGCAATGTTTCTGCCATTTTTAAACTGCCTCTGCATCTTGTACTTCAGGTCTCAGGTGGGTTATAGGATGTAGTAAAGGGTGAACTGTGCTGTGTGCTCCCACAAACTATATGTGTATTATGTGGAGATAGGTGCTTACCGAAGAGCTGGACTCAGTGTTCCAAATGATTCCTTCTAGTGCTATGGGAGCATAGCACTAGAAAGTACACTAGAAATTCAGCAATATTTAGTGTAGTCTAAAGGCTATTTTAAGTTCTGCCAGCTGCTAAACACAGCAGGAATTCAACAGGGTGATAAAGGACATTTTAGACCAAGTCCTGACTTACACTCTCTGCAGGGAGGTAATACAAAAATTGCTAGGAATGCTTTGCTCATTCTGAGAATTCACCTATTTTGGGATAAGCCTTTGTGCAGGTTTAGCACAGATGGTGAAGTGCAATAGGTGAATTCCTTTAAACTGACAACCAAAATAGCCAATTGCATGTAGGGATCCACCTCTGGGAAACACACAGCCTTAAAAGTTGAAAGGAAAGCTGGGGTCGCTCTCTTCCTTCTGGCTTCACAAGAGGTAACGCAGTCCTGGCTCTCTCTCCTGCGGAGGAGGGGCCGGGACGGCCAGGCCTGCCCAGGCCCAGGCCTTCACGGGAGGCCCGCCTGGCCCGGGGACAGGGATGATGTGCCCCCATCCCGGCCCGGATCAGTTTTTAGCAGGTGGAAAACACCCTGCTGCTCCCCTATGGGGGAGGAGCTGGCCCAAGGCCTGGCCGTGGGCCTGAGCCCTTTCCCCAGCAGGGGGAAGGCAGCCTGCAGCCTGCAGCTGCTCTGAGCTGAGCCCACCCTGAATGAGACC
>VXBB01004402.1:11869-36123 GCA_013399915.1 Illadopsis cleaveri
ATTGATGAAAGACTATATTTAAATGGTGAAACTGACTGAATGTCATAAGTTTTGTCTCCATGTGGTTTGTAAGCAAGTGAGTACTTGTGGGGGAGGAGAGAGGTTTTGAAAGTTTCATTTTCTCTTCTTTTTCTTATTGTGTGTTAATAAACTATCTTTTTACTTCTAAGTTGAGCCTGTTTCACCTTTTCTTCCTCCCAAAATCCTATCTCTCAATCGGCGAACGTAAAACCATCACAGCCTTCCAGGGCTGAGTGAGGGCAGATTTATACTAGATGAATGGTGCAAATCTACAGTAATGCAAACAGGGTCTGAATATGGAAAGGGAATAACAATAGGAGAATCATTTATAGCCAAAGATTGATATTTCAGACCTAGCTGGCTGGAAGCTGGACTCTTTTTGGTATTTGGTTTTTCATTCATTAAACTGTTAACCCATTTTCAATCCCTGTTAATGCAACTCAATTGCATCAGTGCTTTAACAAGCTGTTAGAGGAACCATCATATAGGAATGGATAGGCAAAAATTGTGTCCATATTACTGCACTTTGACTCTGAACATGGGCATAATGTACTGAGCATGATATAGTGCTCCTTCAATACTCTCACTGGGGTTAGTAAAAAGTAAAGAAAGGCTGGGACGTTTGAGGGAAAATCTCGAAGTTCTGAGCTTTATGTGTGATTCAAAAGTGAGAATTTTGAAACGATGCTAGGCAGCTGTAAATTGAAGCTTCGAGAAACAGCAGTGTGTCCGGGTACAAGTATCCTGCCTTGTTACATGTATTGGAAAAATAACACCAAAAAACTTGAAGAGTTTGATGGTATCAGCCCTCTTGTGACTGCCTGTGCTTGTTAACTTATTTTTTGTGCTTGACCAAAAAAAAAAAAAAAAAAATAAAATAATAAAAAAAAATTCATCTCCTATGGCCCGCACATTGCTAATATAAGTGGTGAAGAAGGGCCAAACCCACCCTCTTCACTACTCAAGGTGTGCACAGGCTGACTCAACACATATGCTCTGGAGCTCACTCAGGCAAGGGCTGTAGTCAGATGGTGGAGGCATCTCTGCAGGGCTCAGACCAGGTCAGTCACAGGACCTCAGATGGAAAAGTCTTTGTCCCCACACCAGAACACAGAGAGGTCCACACAGCTGCTGCTGAGCCACAAGCACGCTTTCATTTACATGTCAGTGGAGAATAGTTTGAGTTTGTCCAGGCACCAAACTTAATACTGTGTTCTATCAATTACAATTGCTGGTAGCAGTGTGGCGAGATTCAGCTGGTGTCAAAAACCTTTTAAGCCACTTCCATGGTGCTGAGTGCCTCCCCTGTTCATGCTCAATGGAATGATGGGGTATTTTCAGCCCCCCACTACCTGCCTGTGTTGCATTTGCTCTGTCAGCTCTCCCTGCATGGAGGCTCCTCTTCTGTCAGGGGATGTGACCTTACAATTGCCATGGTACCCAACATTCCCTGGATCACACCTATGGGCTGTGGTGCCCAGGGCCTCCGGGGCTGGAGATGAAGCACAGCCCAAGGGGATGCTCAGGCCTCCAAAGCGTGACTGTACTACACTCTGGAGTAGTTCTCCTACCTCACTGCTCTATGAGCTTCCTCACTTGCAAAACGAGGCACAGCAGAAACAATGAAAAGAGAAGGGATTTTTTTGAATTAAAAAACAGAAAAAAAAGAAAAAAAGAAAAAAAAAAAAAAAGCGGTACTTCAGTGGACTTTTAGCAACGTATGTTCGCATTCGATAGCAGGGCTGAAATTCCGGTCGAGTGGTGCAGCATTCCCAGGCGGGACGTGCGGGACCCGGCCCGGTCCCGGCCCAGCTCCGGCCGCGGCCGCCACGCGGGGGAGCTCCAGGCCTGGCAGCGGCCCGGGGCCCAACCCAGTCTCAGGCCCGGCCCGCCGACGCTTCGGAAAGAAAATAATTAAATCGGTGCTTTGATGAGATATCGGCAAATAATTTAAGAGTAAAAGGGAAAGGATCGCCACTGTTACAAAAACAAACAAACAAACAAACAACCCCAAAACAACCCAAACAAACAAACTACCCTCCCCTATCTCCTTCACCGATACACATTTTAAACTACAAACAGCTAATCTTTACACTATTTCCTAGTAAACTATTTAACTGCGGCAAAAAAGGGTGGGATTTTTTAGCATTTTTAACAGCTCAGCTGGAAGCAGGAAAATTAGCATGAAGTGAACTATCTGTGGGAGCTTAATACAGTTAAAAGATTGTTATTTTCCCTGACATAAGACACTGGGGCCCATTAACCATTTCTAATTAAGCAGCCTAAAACAGAATAGCACACAGCAAGAAATAGTGGACAAACAGTGATGACCAAACTGTGGAAGGAAGAGAGACTGGCCGTGAACATGAGGTAAATAAATTTCTGATACAAAACCATAAAACTACTACAGCATGGAAAGGCAACAACTAGATGAAAGAATGAGAAGGGAGAATTACGCTCAGAACTGACATTACTAAACATTATTCTCTACAAATCCTACCGGTTAAATGTGAAACTTTTGTTCATCTAGATGTGCATCATATTGCATGGCATAGCTCTGCTACACAAATGTGTAGTGAAATGCATTCCTTTCTAGTAATCTGCCAAACTCCAAACTTCCATCATTTTTGTTGAGATCTCTATACGAATTACAGTTGAATACTGTATATAGTAAGAAACACTTAGTTTTGTCTTTGACTCAAAAAGTGCCTACTCAGGGTGTCACCAGACCGTGATTATGTGCATTTTTATTACTCTGGAATTTTAAATTATTTTTTGTAACATTTAAAGTTTTTGTTCTCTAAACAGTTGACATTGTCTGGAATGGGGAAGAGAGTTACAATTTCTCTGAAATGGATGAGGTAGTGTTTACAGACTCATAACCAGGCTGTTGCTGGTGCTGCTGTTTGCTCTTCAAGGTTGGGTTAACAGTGTGACTGCCATGGTGACTCTCTGGAAACCTGGAAATGCAGAACAGCACTTTAGCAACTAAAAAAGACTGAAATCTAGTTCTAGCTTACAGTTCTGAACACAGGAAGGAGAAAATTTCGGAAGAAATCCTACAATCCCAGAAGCTGTCTTTATTTTTACATTGATGATTTATGATGACAATTTTCTCATGTTTTGTAATGACACCTCAGGTAAACTGTCTTGCTCACAACACAGAGCATGGCCACGATGGGGAAAAAAGTGCATTGCAGCCTTACATGTAGGACCTGACAAAAACCTTAAGATACTCTGATACTTTCAGGTGCTAAAAAAGCAAGCCCAGAGTGACTTTCCAAATGACAAATGTTTTCCTTCGAGCCTAGGATGAATATATATATCAGCAGCTATTTTTCAACTGCTGTTTTTTTCACAGTTCAGCAAACTTTAAATTATTTGTGTTGGAACACAAATATCTTAGAGACATAAAAAGGTGTGGGTTTAAGCTACATTGTCATGATGATCTTCCTTGAGATCATTGCATGTAATGATTGCATTCAGAGATTCCCTAAATCTCTGAACGATAAGCAACTGGCTATACATGTAAGGGCTTCCGACTATCTGGGTCTCTAAAATTATCAATGTGCATTAATTATTTGCAAGATTGGGCTTGTCTAGGCTAACTTGCGGGCACCAGAGTTAATTCTCATTCTAGCTTAAATTTTTTTTGCACTTGTCCGGTACCTTCATAGCTTAGCCTTCCCAGTACAAAAAGAAGCAGCAACTTGAACTGCAACGCGGTTGGAGAAAATTCCAAACTCCTGAGATGAGACAGATTTGCATTGACCTCGCATCTACACCTCCCAGTGCCGGGGAGCTGGCTGTCACGCATCCCTGCTCTGGTCCCAAGCCGGGGTAAGCACTCGCTGCCTGCCATCCTGAGGAGCCGTGCTCTTTGTCTGCAGCACTCGCAAGGGCAAGCCCGCAGGGCTGTGCAGCCAAGTGAGCTCTGGAGAGCCCCCCGCCCTCCCCGGCGCTGTCAGCAGCCCCGCCAGACCAGCACCTCATCCATCCTGCTGCTGGGCTGCGGCTGTGGGATCGCTGCCTGGCGCCGGACTCGGCCCTTGCGCAGGTACCAGCCGGCGCCGGGACCTGCAGCACAGCACTGAGCCCCTCCACATAGATGGTCTTATCACCTCGGCATCAAAATCAACATTACCGCTATCAAACACTGCCTGGGAGAGACATCTGCTATTTAAATGTATTCTAGCAGATGAAAGGAATGGAAACATAAAACCCAAACACTTCCCTTTTTTCCTAATGTAATCAGTATTTTTAAGCAGTTTATCTGCTTATTAATAGGAAGGTTTTAAAACATTTTGCTTGAGCTGCCATTCTTTAATTATAATATTCACACTGCTGAATATGCAGTCACACCAGCAGAAGCTCTATTGTGAAAGAACACGCAGATTCAATCTGTTTCTTTCTCTGAATTTTTCTGACTTGGTCTTATTTTTTCCATTCATCATTATATTTTTGTTTGCGTCTCACATTTCTTTTTAAATGTGTGGGTTTTTTCCTGTTACTCTGTTGTTCCACTTGAAAACACCAGGATTAGCATGCAGATGTTTTTTTTGATCAGAGATTTTTTTTTAATCATTTCCATTTTCCAGAGTTTATTTGGGTAGCTGGGGATTTTTTTGTTTGTTTGCTTTTGACCCTGTTTTGTTGTTTTTTTTTTCTTTTTAATGTATTACCCTCATCTCAGTGTAAATACCTTCTGTTTGCTATTGTTTTCTTAAATCAGCATTTTAGAAAATTAACTTCTTCTAGTTAAGCAGATCATGAGCTATGCTAGTTCTGCCAAATATCTAATAACGTCCCTGTTTTTAGTGCTTTGATAACTGTGAAAGTTTAGGTCAAATAGATACTGGTTTAGGAAGGTTTCAAAAAAAATAAATAAAAAGGGTAGGGTTTCAGCATATATGTTATTTGTGGAAAAAAATTGTGCTGTAACACCTTTAAAAATGGCTTTTAGAATTCACGTAAGTTATAGGATTTACTGAACATAGGTCAATGAGAAACGTATTCATACTCCTTGCCAATAAGAAAGGACCAGCTTCCTATTTTTTATTTAATTAAAAGGAATAATGACCTCTTTAAATGAGCTCCAGTTGGATTTTGGCTAGGTTGTTATCTGCAGGCTATCATTCACAGGAGTTGAATTACACTTAATTTTTAGAAAGCTGAGAGGAGAAAAAGACATTCAGCATCTTACGGCAGGGAAACTGCCATCGAATGCTGCTTTAAGCACAACAAGAAGAAAGAATACAACCCAAGCTGCTACCACCCATGAAACTTGCATCATCCACCTTCATTAAATCTATATTATAAACACTGAGGAGGTTCAGGAATGCCTTATCTCTTACATTACAAGGAGTGATCAATGGATTTTACAGGGCTGGTATTTCAAGATCAATTTTTAATGTCAAGAAACTAAAGTTGGGGGTGGGTGTTCTTCCATAACCCTGATCATTTCCAGTAACTAAGATATCTTCCACTGCTGTTTGGTGGCTGTGTATTTTTTTAAGAACATCCATGCCTGAACCATTCATGGATAGTCAAGCTCATCTCCACACCATCCCTTAACAAGGACAGGCAAAATTGCCTGCAGTGATGTGTGCTGGGCAAGCTCAGAAATGCCATGAACATGTTTGGGAGCATGGCCAAGACAACAGAAAGTCCTGATCATTTCCAAAGTTCATTTAATGCCTAAAACTTTGTAGGGTCCCTCTCATCCAAAACTACTTTGGTCCCTGGGGGCCATAGCAATTGCATCACCATGTCCTGGCACCCCCAAAGAGCGGCTCCAGGGCAGCTGCACAGAGCCTGGAGTTCAGTCCTGAGAAAGCAAAACATGCACAATTTAGTTACCTCTTAGAAAGTATCTGTCATCACCTCTCTCAAGCAGCGGACTCAATTCCTGAAAAGGGTTATTGGCTAAAGTTAAAAAAAGATAATATTGAAGTGTGAATTGTCCCTTGAAGGTTTTTTACAAGTAAGCAAATGCAAATGCAAATAAAAAATAGGATGATGTTTTTACTTTGTTTCTAGACGCCTCATTGAAAATGGGAATATTTTTAGTGTTTAAAAAAGCTATCTTTTTTCCCACAAGGTAAAGCATAAGGTTATCTATTACCTGAAGCTATAATCAGGTTAATATAACAAATCTCTTTTTTCCCTGCAATCCTATTTCTTTTTGCCCAAGTAATCAATTTCTGGTGACATCACATACTTCAAGGAGAAAACACAGGATGACTCTGCTACAGCAGTACAGCAGAGCAGCAAAGAGATTTTTTTGTCTTGCTCTGCAATATGTAACTGAAAATGCTTTAGGGGTTAGTCAGCTTTCTTTAAAGCCGTGGTCATTAAAAATGTTTTCCCAACCCTTTTTCTGTGCCCTATCACAAATAGACAAAGGCAGAAGTTCCTGTAGCCCCTTTGCACTACCAAAGCTGAAGCAAAGGCAATTCAAGCAAGGTACAAACCTCTCCCGAGTGGGTGTTAGTGGGGAAATGTGGATGTGTGCCAGCTCATGGGAGGGACCTGGGTGCATGAGGTTACAGAGGGATTATCCTAAAGATGCTGCCTTCTATCTTGTAATCTAGTGATTTCCTTTCCCAGCACAGCAGTTTATTTCAAGAAGAGTACAGTTTAACATCTCTTTGAATACACCATTATTACTGAATGGATTGTAATTAGTTCCCGCTTGTGAAGCCCTTGGACACAGAGGAACATGCAAGTGTTAAGTGTTACAGTCATTATCATTCACCTTTACTTAATACATTTCTGTTATATTTAGCTACTTGTGATCAAGGCATCGGCGTGTCTTTGGCCAGGCTACACACGGCTGAACCAGTGAGACCATAGGAATGGAAAAGTGGAGTCCTGAAATACGCCTTCCTCCAGAGAAAGCTGAGAGACAAGTTTGCTGGTAATGTAATAAGCAACTAGCTAGCAAGGAAGTTAAAAATGTTTGCAGTTACGTTTACTATATTGCCAAACCCAAGCCTCCAAATTAATTGTAAGCTGGACTGACTTAAAAACAACTTAAGATTGTGCTTTTATATTTTTTTCCTTTGGTAGACTTCATGTTTTCAAGGCCTTCTTCACATGCAAGAGCTACAGATTTAACTTTTTTAGTAAAATCCATGTATAATAATATCCTTACCTTAACAAGCCAGAGCTTTAAGAAAATCAATGTCAAGAGTAGACAACAAGGACTGGCATACACAATAAATTTTCAGAAAACACAAACACCACCAAACCCCTAAAATATAAAATTTTCATTAATTCTAGTCACATAAGCTGACAATTTCCTTAAAATCTATGAGTTAAAATCTCAACCTTGCAAGCTCATAAAAGTTCACTGAAAATGTAACCAGGATCTCCAGTGGAGAGGGAGAACCAATAATTCAGTCTAACTAAGAGTGATTGTAGGTCCTGTCATTTGGCCAGACAATCTAAATGACAGAAAACAGGATCATGTCCTGTTATAAATTTCATTGGGTTTGGCTTTGCTTTTTCCTTGGAAGAACACTGATGTGCTTGTCTGATTAACTGAAACTTAAGGCTGAGTTTTAGATCTGACTTGGATTTATGTGGAAGAAAAAGATGTCTGTATGGGATGAATAGATATATGCATTCTAGATGCATATACATCTATTTGTGTGAGGGCAAAAATCAGTTCTACTTACATGCCACAGTCTTTTTTTTTTTTTTTTTTTTTTTTTTATTTCTCTTCTCACAAGAGGGGGTGGGTAGACTATACAGAGGAGGTCTGTACAAAACTGGGCACTGGGCNCTGTGCTTCTTTTAGGGTGCATATCTAAAAAGCTTGCACACTCAGACAATCTTCAAACCCCAGTGCCCAGGTCTGCAAATACCTATTCCAGTGAGTCATCACCAGCTTCATGAAATAATTTGCCATTGTAAACTTGCAAGTGATCTGCTCTGGTGTATAAAGACCTTAAAAGGCAGTGATAAAATGCACTTTAGGGAAAAAAAAAATTGAACTCAGCATGAGATCACCCATGAAAGGAAGGCCACTGACACTCAAACCTTGAGTTATCCAATTCCTTCTTTAAAGAGTGATCTCTAATGGGTGGTTGCAAAACTGTGTCTTTTGTGCTCGTTTCCTGTTCCTCCTCCATCAGAGGAGATATCACAAGTCAAAGTTCTACAATTTAAAAATGTAGCCTAAACACATCAGGTATATATTTATATACTGCAGGTCTTTCACTGCATGACTAGAATGTGAGACAAGTGAATTCCACCCTGAGATTACAGACTGCCCTGTAGTTGTCTGCAGATATGAGAAAACACAGGCCACAGGCTCTTTGAGCAACTCAGAGGCCCAAAAGTATAAGACATCTTCCCATGATACATCAGTTGCCTTAGAATGTGCTTTTTTTTTTTTCTTTCCCTTTTAAATCTTTTTATTGGTGCAATGTTTCTGCAGTGTAGACAGACTCAGCTTCAGAGGCTGAAGGTTTATTTGTCCACAGAACAGATAATGTACAAGCAGCAATGAGAGTTTCTTCAGTCCACCTCACCAAGGAGCCTAGAGATCACTTGGCAGTGCCACCCTCCGCAGCACTTCTGCTTCATGGGCCAGTGCCACTGAAGTTCTCAACAGATGATGCTATTAGTACAACCCACCACTATTTATCTTTTTTTTCTGTATGAAAGGGAAAAAAACCCTTGTTTTGCTTGCACAGTCCTGTGAAGAGCCATTAGGTGGTACTAATGGTGCTTTTGACTGCCGGCATCTGCTCTAGATGGGGTTCGAATAGGGGCCTTGAAAGTAGAGGGCTTTCAAACACCCGTTTGCTTGCCAATCCCCTGAGGAATAACAACTACATTGGTATCAACATACTGAAAGACGTGTGACAACAGCCAGCCAGCCAGGTACTCTCAATGGCAAAGTAACACTTTTACTGAAAGAGACAGGCACATGAGGGTCAGCTGTGAAGTAAAGATGCAATATTTCTTGTGAGGCCTTTTAAAACACTCTTACTGAACCAACTTGTCCAGGTAGCATTATTTAAAAAGTTTTGGAGAGTATTTTATTCTGTCCAAAAATATTGCTCCCCCAAAGTGATTTATCAATCCATCATACTATGGGGAAAACATAAATTCTAGGAATCTCTCTTTTTCTCTTTGAAAATAGACAAAATTTTAGATACAATCAGATAGATATTTGTAAAATGCAATCATATTCTCTACAAATTCTTACCCTTCTACATTTCTTGTGTTGACTCTATGTATTTTTTTCCAGTGCCAGAGGCCTGAATAGTAATGGTGTAGCACAAGCCAGGCAGTGACACACTACTTGTCCTGAGCAGGACTCTGGGTAAAATGCTCATTCCTGTGTCCACAAGAGTTGTTGTTACAATTTTAATCTTTTAATTATGTTTGGGGCTTTTTTTCCTGATAAAAGAAAAAAATCCACTAGGCGACCAAAATATCCTTTACGGTGTGAGATGGTTCCAGGTCATTTTCCCTCTTTGCTTGTGGCTTTTAAAGACATCATTTCTGCAAGGAGCTAGGATTCAGCATCCTATTTTTGGCACAGTGTCCACGCTTCTGACTTTGCATGGGAAGGGTTAGAGCTGAGAAAGCAAAGCTGAGTATTTATATCACATAGGTATGCGAGCTGTGCCTAGAGCCAAGCAGTACAGAACACTTGCAGTATATAGGTTACACACCCCATTCTGCACAGTGGACAACAACCAGAAGGCTGCCTCCGCGAAAATGCATTCCATCTTTTTGGCATCCTTTCAGGTAGGCAGAAACAATGCATAGCCCAAATGCTCCAAAGCATCCTCTGCTTTGCAGTCTCAGAGGCCTGTTCATTAGCTGGTAGAGGCAATGACAGTTCCTTAAAGTTACTAGAGTTACACATGGATTTACTCCAAATTAAGGACTTGGCCGAGTTTTTTTTTTCTTTTTTTTAATGCATTAGCAGATGGCAAATATGCACTGAGCACAAAAACGACTGGTTTTTGAGGGCAATGGTTGCTTGCAATGCTAATTTGGGCCTTTATGTTTATGCAAGCTAACCTGGAGGGACACATTTCAGAGCGAGGTTGAAGCTGCAGAAAGACTCAAGCAGCAAAGTGCAGAATACCAGTAACCCATTTAAAGCTGGGTGTATGAATGCAGGGTTGGGTGTCTGCTCGTTCTGAGGAGATTCAGAAAATAAGGCAGGAGCAAATATTAAGAGATCACCACTTTATATATTTCCCTCATTCAGTCATGTCAAGATGAGACCATTTGCGAAACTTTCAAAATGGGAAGGTACTTGGCTTTATGTTTGGATTCAGGCTAGCTGACACGCCACTGGAAGCTGATATCCATGTGTTCTGCTGGAAAGGATGTCCACATGAGAACATTTCAGAGGACCGTTGTGTGGTGGAAATCAACTAGTAATGAGCATCCAAAAGCAGATGTTGAAAGATGTTTACAAAGCAGGTGCTGACAGACTGTTTTCATCTAGCAGTTCTTTTGACAAATACACCATATCCATATCTGCAAACTGTGATGACATAGACAACCTTTCCCTCCAAACTCTGTTAACCCTGCTGCAGAATGCAACCTGGGATAACCACAAAATAGCTATAGACGAAGGTTGAACAGCTTATGTAGTTCCAACAGTGTAGTCACAGAATAGGAATAAAATGAAAATCAAAGCTCAAAGAAGAGGTCATTTTCCTGGTAACAGTTCTGCCCACAAATACAGAGGAAAGATGTGTTGTTCTCAGGGCACAATTTATCCTGAAGACAACTGAAGTCACATAGGACAGTCTCCCATGAGTCCCAGGAAATGTTTTGTACCTCACTTTTTATTTCTTATTTCTTTCTGTTATTTTCTTTAAAGAATTGGGATATTCTGTGTTTTGCCTGATACCGTGCTGTTCCTATACATAAGACATTCCTGTGTGTTATGGTTAGACCTGGTTTTTTTCTACTTCTGATTGATTTAAGGGAATCAGGAAGCCATTTTTATGAGTGAAAAATCACACTGACCTCACCTGCAAATTCTGTGCACAGCAGACTTTAAAACCATTCCAGTGGCTATAGAATGAATCACAATACAGCAGGTATTCAGCTATCTTTTTTAATAAGCATGCTTTAATTGGACAAAAGCATAGCTGACATGTTTAACTTACACATCTATTAAAGGGTAGAATTCACTTTACCCACTTTCTCCTAATATAATTTCCTGTGAAGTTAGCCATATTTTGGTCAAATAATCCTGCAGTTATGACTGATTTCTCTGAATATATTTGCCAGCTGGGACTCTATTAGGTTAGAGCACTGCTTCCCACAATTAGGACCTGTGGACATTAATGTCATCCAAATGAATATGTGTTGCTGTAGAATAATTTTGATAACTAATTCACCACACAGATTAAGTATGAACTATCCACTTGCACTGTTGATTTCTCTGTCTCTGGCCACAGAAGTCCCATGATATTGCTCCTGCTCTCTGGCTATATGGCTGAGGATTTTTTTAATAGGAGAGAGAGAAGAGAAAGTGGGGAGAGCTGACTGCTCTAAGTTCCTGGGCATGTCCACTGTTGATAATTTATTCATACATTTTCTTCTGCTTCCTTGGTCTGGTTTTGCAGCTCATATTTATCATTACAGCTCCTTAGAAGTCAATGGAATAATATTCATTTGTCCTCTTTTTGACTGAGAATATGACAATAAAATTTTAGTCAGAACTGAAGAATAAGCTAGAAACCTTGAGTGTTGTTAATCCAGCATCTAAGGGGCTTATTCCTCACAGGTACTGCTCCCTGATTCAGCACAATCTTTTGAGCATTTGTTTAAATCCCTCTGTCAATACTGACCCACGAACACAGGCTGAAGGCAAGCGTCACAAGAAAATATTCTGACTGCAGTTCTTGGAGTCTTTCTAACAGCAGATTATTGAAGTATGAATGCAGCCCTAAAACTTAAATTCAGTTTATCACATCCTAAAAAGCCAGGAAAATAAGAAATCTTTCTGTGAATATGGTAATGGTTGTTTTTGCTCTGGAGAACCAGCAGTTTTTAGATTATGGCTCTAGTATTTTAAAACTTAAAAGCCCTTAAGACCACAACAAAAACCATTCTAATGATTATAAGGAAAACCATGAACATGCTGAGAGTTCAAATAAAGTAATGAAGATCCTTAAATATCAACATTTCTGCAGAACCTTTTGGTGTCTTACTGACTAGAGAAGCTCAGGAAAACCAAAATAGCATCTTCCCTGCTGTGAGCCAGTGGAGCTCATAACCCCTAGCTGGCAATCTTTTCCCACATGCTATGACCACCACATCCAGCCTTTAGTGAAATGAGTGTTAAGTTCACTGAAGGGTATCAGAAATGGAAATACACAAGGGGAAGAAAAAAAAAAAAGCCACACAATTTCCTAAAGCAGCTGAACTTGGAAAAGACAGTCAATGGGTGAATTAGGACAGTTTGAAAAGAGGTAACAGAACAGGCCATTGTTATTATTTGCAATTTGAACAATAAAACAAAACAAAACAAAAAAAATTCCAAAAATATCTTAGCCAGAAGTAGAATAAATTCCACGCTGTTCTACTAAACTACATGTCTTTGGCCTGATTCCTTGTACAAGAGAGTGAGAAAAGTTTGGCCAGCAGATTTAGGTATCTACTCCTCACCTCTTTACCACCTGGTAGCATGCTTCTTTCTGGGCTGCCTCTGTAAGAGCAAAGAGCAGCAGCTCCTGCTCTGTTGCTTCCCAGAACATAATAGCAGAATCACCCTCTGCTCCTCTCCTAGCAGAGATGCCCCAGACGCAACTTCGTAAGCAGGACTGGGAGGGTTATAAAAAACTGAGACACTGGGACAGAGTTGCTACTGGCTGTACAAAGTAAATATCAAACTGGAAAATTCCCCTCTGGGAAGGTGTGTCAGGCGAGCCTTGGTCCTGTACATCTGGGTTTTACTCCCCAAAGTGATGTTAGCTGGACAACATTCAGCTCCTGGTCTTGCAGATGTCAGTCTGACTGCCAATGGCAGTCCCAGTGGACCTCAGGGACAGTGAGGAGCAACTGAGCCCAGCATGAGACAAAAGCCATCACTTTGCAGGATCAAGCCCATGATAGGATGCAAGAAGTAAGTTGTCCCTCTGACACACGTGAAGGGATGAGGTCCAACAGATCAGCACAACCAATTGGTGCCTGCAATATTCACATAAGCAACATTTCAGAGGCAGCAATAATAATAATAATAATAAAAGTATTAAATAATGAAAATATAAACCTGGGTATGTTTTCTCTTAGATGCAAATCAAGATTTAAATATAAAAATGATAGGCTTCTGTTCATCCTTCTTAGGAAGTCATAAATTGTTAATCAGACCTTAGGCAGTGTTGTTTAATACCAACTTTAATAAAATAGCTGCCTGAAGCAGAAAGACAGTTGGGATCCTGACTCTAAAACTTTGGTAACCTCATCCACTTTTTTGTAGCCTGAGGCTCTTACACTACCATTGATACTAACTCCTTTGAAATATGCTCATTTTTTAGGTTGCTAAATTATTAAACACCTTATTAGTTGAAAGATTAGATGGAAAAAAGTCATCTCTGTATGACGGAAAATGGATTGGAAGAGGAAGGAAAAGTTGAGGGAATATTTACATAAAAGATACAGCTCTGTTGTTGATATACAGAGGTAATCCATAATCCATAATTCATTTAAGAAGTGAACCCATCAAATTACATAACTACGCATGACAAATTGCTACTGTTGAGCTATCCTACGATAAATTACAAGGAATCATTCCTGTCAAGAGTGTATCTTGTTTGAGACTAAAAAAAGCAATGTCGCTACAAGGTTGTTTTCCCCTCTTGTTCCATAGGATTTGTCTATGGCACACAATATCTCACACTTCCACCATATAATCTGATTGGGGTAGAAAAAGTTTCTTTGTATGGGGTAACCATAAAGTCTCTGAAACTAAAACTGCTTTGAAAATTGCAAGAAAAGGGGAAAGGACAAAAAGGAAGAATGTTTCTTCCTTGTAATTTCTTAATACAATTTGTCAGTCAGGTGAGCAGATCTTTAGGGTTAAAAATAAGAAATAGTCATTTCCTGAAGTGTGATGTCTTTTTAGTGTATGTCCAAAGCAGCTTGTTAGCATACTAATTGTTTCATTTAATATGCAATACAGAGCATACTTACTACTTTGAAGTGCTTATTCATGATGTCATGGATATTAGTGTGTATTTCTTAACTATACAACAGAACAACCTTTCCTCTTTCAACCTACACTTTCTGCTGCTTTGATTGGTTTCTCTAACTAGCCAGAATAATCATTGTGCCACACAGAAGCAGGAAGGTAAAAAAAAAAGTAAACAATTTTAAAAGCCATTTTAATTTAATAACAAATTGGGAGCCGTATTTTGTGTTAAATTAGCACTGCAAGCCTCATATCAATTCAAGGCAAGGTTCCCTGTTCGTTAGTGCTTAATTAATCAGTCCTGTTTCCATCTAAATGAAAAGTTTTCTCTCTTCCCTATCAACTCTAACATCTCATTTCAGGCAGCACATCAAGTTAATCTTGCTTACATTAGCAACTTATTTCTAATGGCTCAGTTCAATTATTTGGTTGGAGCACGGTGTTAATAATGCCAAGGTTGCGGGTTCAATGCCTGTATGGGCCATTCACTGAAGAGCTGGACTTGAGGATCTTATGGATCCTTTCCAACACAGAATATTCTGTGATAATTCATCCTATCCCAGTTTGCTGATGAATTCTGCTTGGTCTCTTTGCTTTGTTTTGGGCAACTTGGAGTTGATGGTAAAGCAGCAATTGCAAGAGCTCATCCAGCCTTGTGATATGGGGACATAGTTTGTCCCCACTATGTTTGGACAAACACTTGTTTCCAACATCCTGAAGTCTTCTGAACTTTTGGCTTCCTGGTGTGCCTTGTCCTTCCTGAGGCAACATGGCACTTGGAGACATGGTTTAGTGATGGACTTGACAGTGCTGGGTCAACTCTTGGACTTGGTGATCTTAGCAGTCTCTTCTAACCTAAAACATTCTATGATTTGAATATGCACAGCTGCTCATCAGAGGTGAGCAAAGAATTATCTTATAAAACAACAGATGAGTATGAAACATTCCCATGGAAGAAGAGAAATTTGTAAGGGGAGGAGAATACAGAAAGTTGAGTGGTATCTGAAAGCAAGTCCTCATTAACTTTTATGCAACATATCCTGGAAATAAAGCTGTGATAAGCATTAGTCCTGCACTACCGTCAGTAGCGTATATCAAAAAGTATCAAACATTCCACCATGTCACCTTTGAAGGAAGTGAAGAACAGGACTTGACCACCATCTGGTTGGGTATCTCCTGCTTATGCTGACCCCATAATTCCCAGAGCTGGAAACTGCTGCCACTGCCATAACTCGGTACTTTCTATCACCAGCAGCAAAGCACACTAACTCTGGGACTCTAATCCAAAACCTCCAGTGTTCTGGATCGCACCAAGCTGGCCCCAGTCAAACACTTACTGAAGCTGCAGATGCTCATATGTGCTAGTCTCTGTTTTCTGGCTGCTCCTAGTGCTGGGATGTCTGCCTGCCCATATCAGGAGCCTGTTGTTAACACTGTAACCCCCCCAGACAACACCACGGCCTGCCTGCCCATGTCAGGATGCACCCGCAGCCTCCGAGACGTAACAGTAACAGATACTCACTCGGGTCAGGGCTCGAAACTAAATCTGAGCCTGAGGTGTCTGCATAGGATGAAGGCTGGTTTTAATTCCAGATTGACAAATATAAATACTTTTGTAATAAACACAAAACACATAATATTAAGTGACCATTCCAAGAGGATGAAACCTTTTTTTCCTGCATAATTCCAGTATTTACTTTTGCTCATCCAGGACTCAGGATGTTATTGCAACAGGGAAGAAGGATGTGCAGCCTATTTTATCCTTCTAGATTTGCAGCAACCAGCCTCTGACCTCACATTTACCAGCCTGGTTGAAATTACAACCTGCTGCTAAGGAAAACACTGTCATACTTTAAAGTAACTCCAATATCAAGTAGCTTTGAGATATCTGACAATGAATTACAGTGGATTAATGAGGAGCTGCTTCAGAAATCCTGCAAAAGAGACCCTTACACGTTACAATATGGTAATACATTTCATTTAATAGCAATATAAATTATGTGCTGAGAAAAGTGGGAGCCTGTTTTTGTGTTGTTTTGTTGTGTTTTTTTTTTTTCCCAAGAGGAACAGAAATCCTTCCTATAAATCAGAGTGCACACTTCTGTTTCTGGTGGGAAACACCACTCTGAAAAGCACCGAATTTCAAAGCTGCTTGAGATTAGATTGTCTGCAGAATTGTGCTGATGACTGTAAATATTAATAAATACGATGCACTGGGCCAGCTTTTTTCTTCAGATGCTTATGCTCTGCTTCCTCTTAAGTGCAGATGACCTGAAGACACAGGCACCAGGAGGAAGAATTTGAGCTAAGAGCTGGTTTTAGAGACGCAACACACAGTGACACTTGCACAAAGGAAGGATGTTCCCATTACATGCCAGCAGAAACAGCCAGGAAGTGAAAATCTCAGTCCAGTCCTCTCTATCCCCTCTGCAAGTGCTGATGGGAGCTGACAGACAGAAGAGAATCCTTCTCCATGTTGTACAGATGATCCAGAGTTATTCTGTTGAAGGGGCATGATGGTTATTCCTTACACAGGTTTTCTTTCCATCCCCATTTTGTGTAGTCCATTATTTACGGATACAAATTATACAAACATTCGGCCGTCATGCTGTGGTCGCCACGAAAATAATTGTAAAGTTGTAAACACTTCATTACAAGTCCTGACATCTTGATCCAGAACAACACTTAAGTATTCAAACAGCCTTGTGGACTTCAGTGCAGTTTATTGGTACTTTTAAAAGCAAACTGCTCTGGGACCAGGTACAATAAGTCAGAGAGAAGAACATACTTTGTTTATGGCAGAAATAACTTGGTAATTATCAGCAGTGAGAAGGGAAATACCATATCAGAGCATTCATATTATTTAGACTTAAATGGAGTATAGATGAAATACAGGGTTTTATAAAACTGGTTGGCACAGCATGAATTGCTTAAAGGGATGTGGCTGGTGGACTTAAGAGTTGCTTCTGCCTCTTTTTCCCTTTCAGCCCTGACAGCTAAATTGAGCACCAATTTCACAAAAGAAATTTGCTCCCTGAAAGAGATTCTACCTCTATATATTCCCACTCTGTGATCTGCCAGAGCACTCCTCACACTATGAAAGTGAGGAAATAGATTCTCTTGAATTCTTGTAGAGCTTGATCAGTTTGTCAGGCCAGCTCCGAAAGCATTAGGTCATAGTAGGTGGCACAAGAGCTCAGGACCTGGTACTACTTCAATCTAAACTGGCCACATAACTTGTAAATTTTATGTGTGGTTTTTTAATGAGTCTTTTTCTACTTCTCCCTCTATTTTATTTACACTGAGATCAATATCCATGTCACGGGTATTGGTGTACACCATGTCCTTATTCAAGTAACTTCCCTTTGACTCACCTTCATATCTATGTGCTAGGAATACTACTCCTTAGATGTTTACAAAGCAGGGGTGCTTTGAAATGAATTCATGCAGGCATGGACATGAACAAGAGATAGTGTGGTATGACCTCTGGCTGCCCCAAACCACAGGGAGCAGCATGCAGAATAGGCAGCCTTTTATGAGATTTTTTTTATCCCCTTCTCTCCCACAGGCATAAGTAGGTGGGAATGTATGAGGCAGGGAATGGTAAAGAAACTCTGTGGCCAGTCCAACTCGGCCAATGCAGAGAGTAAGGTCATTGCCACCTTGCCTGGGGACAGCTCAGGTTACTTTCTCCTGGGAATGAGATACTCAGTCCTGTCTCAGACAGCTCTGGAGCTATCCAGCTTCCCCCTTCCCCTCCACAGAAAACATGGCTGAACAAACAAGCAAAAACATCCAGAGAATCCTTTGGGGAGAGTGTGTCAAAGCAGATGCAAGGAGTCCTTGAGAAAAATAATTGGCTTTCTTTTGGATGAAAAAAAAGAGACCCAAATCTGACTTTTTCCCCCCATCCATTCTTTGATCAGCTACAACAACTAAAGAAAGCAGGAGAGAGGCAGGCGGGTTGACTGCAAGCTGTACTTGCTGTAAGAGCCTGGTTCAGCATCCCTGCTGTGTTATGATCTCCTCCTGTGACCTTGGGCAAGTCACTCACCTCCATGGTGATACGCTTTCCCTGCTGTAAAACACGGCCAATTATACAGGCCAGCCTTACAGTGGGGCCATGTGGTGAAGTTGTGGAATTGTGGAATACTTGAACAGCTTTTGAGTGAAGGCCTCATGTCAATGAGCTACACTTTGTCCCTTACTTGAAGCGAGAATCCAAAACGTCCACAGAGTAACTGTGAGTTATGGGGGAGGGGGGGTTGCAGAGTACTATAAGCTATATAATTTTCTTTTTGTGCATGAAGATACTTTTCTCAAATGATTGCCAGACTAATGACACCCTAAAGTTACAAACCACCAGGCAATCAAAGTGAATCAATTCAGTGAGGAAACAGATTTCACCTGAGTCCTCAGGGCAAAACTAAAAGCAATCGTGCTTTTAATTATTCTTGCTATGGTATTGGATCTAAGAGGATGAGGGTGGAGGACACATCTTTCTAAGAGAGAGGGTTTTCCCTGGAGTGAGGCTGTCAGTACGAAGGCTGGCCCCAGTGCCACAGCGTCAGCACCTCAGCTGGGTTCCCCAGGCACAAGTGGTTCTCCCACTGCTCCACGGCCTCTCATGCAAGTCTGGATCACCATGACCTTCAGTGCTAAGTAGAGTTACCATCAGAGGCAAGTATTCTCTTTGAGTTTGGTGTTTCCCTCACAACAAAGCAGAGCTACATGCTAACGATCGTGTTGATTAAGCAGCCTTTGTGCTTATAGAAGCTATTAGCTGCCAATTGTAATGAGGGAACAGGCAGCTCCGCTTTCCACCAGACAGGCACGCACCTGCAGTACCTGGGGAAACTTGACTAGTGTTTAATTTTTGTGCTAATTTTCAATTCCTGCTGACCCTTCTCCTAGGTCCTCCTGCTCTGGCTCGGCAATTAGATGCAGAAGTGGGAATGCTGGAAAGATACACTACCTATTATCTCAGAGGCAGCTGTAAACATTACAGCATGATAATGAAATTAGTTTAGCTGAGAGGAATTATGGTACCCAGACAGTACAGGATGGATCTCATTCATAAAGTGCTCTCTTCTGTGCATTGTGGTGTGTCACTAGGGAAGAGCTGAGGGGTTACAATGAGTATTTATGTTGCAAATGAAATCTAATGGTCACATTCTGGCTAGAACTAAGCATTTTCTGACTATATATAAATATATATGTATATCCTAACAAGAGAGGCTAATTAATCCATAAAATATTTGCCCACAATGCCAGAATAATGCCATTACTGAACAGGTTACTTAAAACATAGCAAGGCTGGCAGTATTCTTGAATGAGACCAGATGGAAATGTATATGCACTTTTTGTCTATGTGTCTGGTGCAGAGGAGGGTATGGAGAGGGTGTCTTGTGGCTGGGTGTGAAGAAAGATTATGCAGTATCACTCTCTTGGATGTTTCAGCATGGTGCTATCAAATGCTCTGGCACCATCACAGTTAAGCAATCACTTCTTTGCTTAAAGATTCTTTTTGGAGGTCCAACATCCTAACTCAGGAAGGACACCATGCCAGCTGAGCCCTTTCCATCCTGACAGGACTTACAGGCTCCTCTCACCCTTCCCCATCAGCACTGATCCTCACTGCTGCTCAGAGGGTTGCAGCTGCAGAGGAAATTATCCTTTCTCGTTTGTTTTAAGAGAGAAGAATACTCGAGGAGCAGGAAGCTCCACAAGACTGGACGTACCAACCAATAACATTAATTCACACCACTCTATAAACACTCCTGAAATTCAGTTATCCTATTTTCTTCTGGGAATGCTCTTCCAAACAAACAAACAAACAAACAAAAGCATAAATTCAAATATTTACAGTCTTTGTTTGGGCCTTTCAGTGCCAAATGCACAACCAGGAAAATGAATAAAGTAGAAGACAATGGTGGCAACCATCCCCACCTGGAATAAGGAGATGGTCACGGGTACAAAGAGGGATAAGCCTGCATGAAATGGGGTGGGAAAGTAGCTGATGGGTGATCAGGATTAGGACACACAGCAGTTCCCTAGAGAAGCTTAGGAACCTGAGCCTGGATGAACTCCCAATACATATCAGCCAGTCATTGGGGAAGAACTAAAAAGTGACTCTTAGGCTGAGATTTATAGCATAGAAAGCCCAACCGGAAACACAGTACTCACACTCAAACTTTAAAAATGCTTTTATCCAGCACTTTCCCCACCTAATTCCACTGCAGCATCACTCACAGCACAACCCAGAGAGGATGACTTTTTCTGCTGATGTTTTGTATTAATTATGCATTCTTCAAGGGTGTTTTTAAAACACGGACTAATAATCTGCCCTGCACCTTTTGTTAAGCAATAAAGACAACTAAAAGCTGCATTTAATACTAAATGTTCATGCTACATCTCGTCTTTCCCCATCCCAAATGAAACGAGGCAAGATGCCATACCTTTCTCCTCACACAGCATAGTTTTTTTCAGACCCTTTGGAAAGGTCTGCCATGACTAAGCATGCAGCATGAGCAAACCAGCTGCTACTGGATTTTTATCTCAACCAGAACACATTTAAACTTGTGAATGGTGTTTATTCTGCAAACTGAATCCTGCATACAGTCAGCAGAAGAGATTTGCTCTGTGTGCCACAGAACTCTTCACTTTGTGCACTGGATGGGGGACTCACTTTAAAGATTTGCACTGAAAAGGTCCTGAATTTGGTCCCCCATGGCAGTCAGGATAACCACAACTTAGTTTATCAGCCCTGATTCTAAGAGTTAAGAACTCAGGAAATTATACAGGAAAAAGTAAAAGGAAAAAAAAAGTAAAACCCAAATGATGCAAAGCCTCTGAAGACACAGGAACAGCTACTGCAGCCAACTAGGTCTTCAAGGGGTTAATGAAGAAGTCTCCCTAACACCCAGCTTCCAAGGCAAAGCCTTTCCCACATGCTTATGATAATCAAAAGATACTGAAAACCAATTCTACTTCATTCTGGTATAATTGCAGCAGAGCCACTAGAGGAATTGTAACCATTATGTAAGATGAGGCACCATCACAGTGGGGCCTGCTGCTTCAAATACATTCTACCCACTCTTTTTTACAAGTTTCAGCTACCTTTCATTTTAGTAATTAGCCACCATTTCCAAGGAGATCCATAAGTAATATCCTGCGCATCTTGAGCCATAATGCTGCAAGATTGCACTAGAAGGGTAACATAATTTAAAAGTAGTCAACAAAGGGCAGGTGACACCCTGAAAAGCTCAGTTAAGCATGAGACAGAGACCACCATTTCATTTAACAACTGATAAATGTTGCTTGACCACCACACAGGCACCCACCAGAAAACCCAACAGTGGTTCCTTCCAAACCCCAAAATCCTGCAGGATTCTATTAATAAGCAGCATATCAGCGCGCTGAAAACTTCTTCAGTCAGAGCAAAAATGATGCAGCACACTTGAGGGGACAGTGGTCTGGAAGGAGTCTCCTGCCCAGAGGAACCCAGTGTGCCCTTGAGAAGAGGGCTGCTCATTTAGGGAAGGATCTCAGCTGGTGAGAGCACAGGCACATTCATAACTTCTATCAAGTTCACATTAGTTCTGAGATCTTCTGCAGAAAGCAGGGAAAAAAAAAAACAACAACCCACATTTTTTAACATGTGTATGTTTTGCTTTGAAGGAAGTCTCTCAACTAAATATTATTGAAACAGCAGATGGCAAAATGCAAACTTTATGAAAGAGAAGGCTGCCTTAAGCGGCAGGTTACTGTTTGCAAGGAAGAGCTGTGCAAGGGAAGAAGGGAAGGAGGGAGGGAGGGAGAGAAGAGTCAGAAGTTAAGATGCACATTTCTAGCTGAACAACTTGGTTAGAAAATTATGACCGTGTCTATAAAAGTAATCTTTAGAGTGCTGGCATGGAGATCTGGAAGACCTGTGAACTGGTGTGAAAACTAAAACACTTAGAGGGACTAATAAGTCCCTGCAGGGACCCCAGTTACTTAAATGGCTGCAAAGGATAATTGCAGAGAGCTACAACAGGACTGAATCAATGCCATTTTCCCTAGGAAAAGAAAAAAAAAAAAAGAAAAAAAAAGTATTGCTGCTCTGATTACGTTACCCTGAAAAGACTGGCTGTTTTCTTCTTCTCTCCCCCAGCTCAAAAGTCAACTGCAAACCACTAGAAATATGTCCAGAAAGATTATGGTGCAGCTGAAAGCCAGAAGCATATGAGATTATATATTTACTGGTGCTGTGTCAGATAACATCTGAGAGGAGAAGAAAAAGAGATTCAGCCTTGCAGTCTTTATTAGCATGTTTGGGCTCTTTAAAGGAGCTATCCAATTGTGTCATTGCTGCCAGGCCTTTAAAACTGTATATATCCATGATAAAGGAATCTACTTAATCTTGATCACAAGCCTCCGAGCCCTACCCGACTCTCCTGTGACATGCAAACTTATTGCCTTTAAACTGGAATTAGAAAAAAAGAAATGAATAGGGATGTACCATTACCCATAGCATTATATTGCTCAGGAACAGATGTTAATCAATTTTATGGCATGTTTTAAGTAACATGCAAATACTTTTGCAAAGAACTGTCTGCATAATACAGATTTCAGCCCAGCAAATACAAGAGATAAACCTTTATCTTGACTGGGAGAGCTATGTCTATTTTGATTAAAACCAAAGAGGTCTGCACGATCAAGCAATTTTATTCCCTTGGAATTATGTCATTTCCAGAATGCTACTACACACAGTCCTGTGACAAAAGGGAATGGAAATAACCTTGCTTTTGATTGTAATGTTCTCCTTGAGCAAATGTTCATGCATGTAGCTCATGAGGTACACATGTAGGATGTACATTCCATCCTCAGAGATTCTTGAATAGACAAGAACTGTGCTCTCTATTCCAGCTGTGCTAGAAGAACAGTAAATTTGAAGAACTGACCTTACACTCTGTAAGTAATTTGTGCTACTCAATCTTTCATGCACTGCTAACAGAACTTTAAAACCCCACACCAAACACAAGTAAAAGGAAAAAGATGCCCTATCTTCTCAATTTGTATAAAAGTAGTAGCTGTGCCATCGTGCTGGGAGTAATTTCGGTCGTTAAACTTCTCGAACCTTGAATGTCATCAGGAGTTACTTAGGTGACCATCCACTTGCACTTAAAAAGTACTGCATTTAACTCTCTGTAAAATATGGATTTTATTGCAGCAGTGACAGGACTCCTTTCCACAGCCACTGACCTCTAATGCTGTTGCTTATCTCTTGACTCAACCTTTTGCATAAGAATACACAGATGTAGTATGCAAACTGTTTTCCCTGCGTGTGCATGTAAGTAGGTATTACATACATATGAATACATAAATAGCTCAACCTAGCTGACACAGAAAGTATGTTACCAGCTCCTTAGAAACATTTACTACACCACCAAATTCAGCGCTTGCTTTCTGCAATTACCCAACTTCTTTCCTGTAAAAATGCCTATACGCCTACCCTCTTACTTCCACCTCCTCCAGCACTCCCCAACTCGTTCTTTTATCAAATAAAAGACTTCACATTTGTCAATTCCTGTAACGTACCCAGATCTGCTCGCTCTGCCCCCTTCTTTTCACTGAGGGAGCGCCTCATTTCAACTGTGTTCTACATTCAGTTCTGCACTTTGCCTCGGATTTCGCTCATGATCCGAAGGGTTTTGCCCTGTATTCATTTCACAGCAACTCGGCAGCACCAAGAAAACATGACAGACTTTAAAAATTATTATTTTCTAGTTATTCATTCTTTTGCTGTTGTTATTACTAATTGTTACTATTATTCTCTTTCAAGCACACACGACCCTTCTACCGCTCTCATCACCTCTCCTCGCCCGAAGTGTCTTGCTGGCGATGACAATCCCCAGGAAAACGCCGCATCCTTTCGCCTGACTTACAACGCCAGCAAACGTGGTCCCCACACGCCCCTGAGCGTCGGGCAGGGCGCGGAGCCCCGGGGGTGGGGGGTCACCCCGGCACAAGACAGCCGCCAACTTCGCAAAATAAGTGCTGT
>VXBB01004402.1:39648-60574 GCA_013399915.1 Illadopsis cleaveri
ATTTTATTTTATTGTATTGTATTGTATTGTATTTTATTTTATTTTAATTTTTATTTTCTCAGCCAGAGTGGAAATAATAATAATATCCAAGAAGAGCTTTTGTATTTTTTCTTAAAAAGGAAAAGTTAGTGCAGGAACTGTTGTGTTCTCCATAACATGTGCATAAGATATTTCTCTTCCAGTCAATTATATGAATTTGTGGTTCATGATTTGAAGTCTATATCTGTGTGAAGAAAACTTCTTTCATTTTTGAGACATACTGTCAGGGTGGTGCTTTTCTTCCTCACCCCTCTTCTATTGACAGCTATAATGATAATAGAATTAGCAGATTAGATCACATCATTAGCCAATGAAGAGTCCTGCATCCCTACATTAGCTGAGTGAAAGGCTCAGCTAGGATTGTGAAAATTGATCAAGATTGGCTGAAAACCACTTCCCTGCCATGAGGTGGAAAATGTAAGAAGGTTCAAAGAAGAACTGAATGTTCATGGGTCTAAGACTCCAGAACTGGAAAGGAGACAAAAATTGCTTGCAGCTCTTGAACCAATCTCATATTTGAAAATCAGAATGAGTACTCAAGGTAAAACATTCTGTCTCAATGCCTATCCTGTCTGTGGCTCTTCTCTAAAGCAAGCATTCCTGCCCAGGGACTGACAAGAATTAGTCAGAATGAAGATCCCAAGGGGCAACTTCTGCCTCTACAGTCTCTGTGGAATGCCCAGACCCTTCCAGCTGTGACCAAAATGTCCGTGAATCTCAGTCACCAGCACAAAATCAAAATACACAGTGAGCTAGGAATATATGGGGATATTCTCTAAGCTATTTAGGTGAAATACTATTTCCAAACAATAGAAGATGTGTATGTGGGATTTACAGACTAAACAGCCACTTTTGGTTCACTACAAGCTGCAATATCTGCAAAACAATCTGAATGTCTCACCTTGTAACTTCACACTTCAGAGTTTGCCCAGCCTCTTCCAAAAATAAAGAGGGAACTTACTCTGAATTTGTAAAAGGGAAACCTCAGTCTAAGAGAATTTCTCTTCACTCTTTTCTGCTTTTCTTTCTTTCCCAGGGGTGGGAAGCCTTGCTTTCTCAAGCTTGAATGCCACATCTTTCAAGTCTTTAAGCCCAGTCCTGTAGACCTATTTGCAGTGATCAAGGATTAGCCAGGCAATGGTAAGGGCTGAGATAGCATCACATTTTACCATTCTTCGACCAAGATGTGCTTCTCATAGCGCTGAAACAGCCCTGGTGTCTTCCTAGTCCTAGTCTGTTGCAAATACCTAAGAAACAAGGTAGCACAAATCACTTTCCCATCTTCTGTCTATTCCTCCTGGTCTGCTTGACCACTGGAAGAGTAATGGTTTGCCCAATGGATCCCAGTGATTGCATGCAGCCCTGCAATGCCCCGTATTTTTTTCTCAGTCTCTAAATAGTTTTGTTCTTTGCCAATGTCCTTCTTCCAGTGAAGCCCCCAAAATTGTAGAAGGAGATTATTCCAATGAATTTGAATGCTTTGTTCTAATTTGAGTTTGTACATGGTTTAGGCCCTTCTAGAAATGATGAAGAACAGCAGCAGATGGTTTGATTGGTTCCTTCATAAGCCACATGAGGAACGACTCAATTTCTGCCTATTCCATAGATATTTTAGAGTGAAAAAGATTCCCACTGGGAGATACAAAAGAACAAAGAAGCAAAATGTGAATCAGAGCTTGCTGATTTTGTAGAAACATTATGAAATCTGCCTGGTTTTCCTTAGCTTGCTATCTGAACCTCTCAGCTGCTTCCCAAGTAGGGAACTTGATACTGCAAATTCTTTCAGTTTCATGGTTTTTTGAATGTGTGTCTTGCCCCATTTCAGTGATGAAAGTCAGGGAATGATGGTAATTAGAAAATAGTAATAACATTTTTGGTTTGTCCTTGAAGTACTTGTATTTATTCATTAACAGTGCAGTTCCTATGAGCAAACTGGAGCTTTGGTCTTCTTGTCTAGGTTGAAGATGGAAGATTTATTTTCAAAACTCTTCTGGAAATTCAGTTTTCCAATCAACTACCATGTTAGCTATTCCTCTGCTTTTCTGGGTACATGTAAACTCCTTCAAAGAAACACAGATTTTCTTTAAGGAATGGCTTTACTTCTGAGTTAAACAAACCTGACCATCATGGTCCCTCACCAGTTTTTCCTTAAGTGTTTAGTCCATGCCTTTTTTGCCTAAGGATGGCAAAACCAATTTTATTTTGGATTAGACTCATACTGAAACAGATATTTTCAAAACTGTCATATGCCTCTGAATTTCTTAGCTCTCCTAATTCCAGTGGTATTAAAATATCACAAGAACATCTGTTGTTATGTTGCTTGTGGAGTCCATAATTACGGAATTGTGTTGTGAAAATAACAAGCTGAAGGATGGCAGGTAAGTTTCACACATAGATAGTTTAAAGAGGTTCAGCTGAACCAAACCTTTGTATTTCAGGGTTCAACCCTCACTCATGGAAAGCTACTAAGAAACTCTGCTGTTAAAAATAATATAACAGCATCCTTCACCTTTTGCATTCCCAATATGTCGGATTGATCATTCCTGACAGGAGCATAAAAATGTCAGCGTAACAAATAAGATGGGTAAATAGCAGCTAATGCCTGGGGAGTTTCATTGCCTCAACAGGTACATGAAGTTATAATTGCACTAATCAGCATTCCTACAAGCAGCCAGCACTTCAACTTGCCGTAGAAAAGGCCTGAAAGGACAGACACTTCTTCTGTGCAAAACACCATGGAGATCAACTAAACCTCAACCAGTGTGGTCTTTAAAAATGAAAGCTTACATTGTTAGGATAAATGAGGAGCCAGCACACATCTGCATGCATGGGATGGCAGCAAATGAAAAATCAGATTCTGTCCCTCTAGCTGAATAATCATTATACGATAGAATCAGTTCATGACCAAATTTCACTGTACATCATCCAGCTGCACTCAGAATCTTGGTAGTTTCCCTGGAACTGATACAAGAGGTTATCAGTGATAATCTGATGCTGCTGTTCTAGGAGTTGTTAGTCATGAGCACCAGTCAGAATTAGGAGATACTACCCTTTTCCACATGCAATGTTATTGTAGCAAAATTAGAAGGTAATGCACTTTTCCATATCAGTCAAAATTTTGGATGCTTTGGGAATATTTTACAAGATACTTATAAACATTTTTCAAGAAATACCTAATTTTCTGTAAAAAATATCCTTTAATTTATTGTGTAACCTGTAGAACTCTTCTACATCATCTCATTTATTGTCACAAAGCCCCACTTTGGCCATGAAACCTATTATTTATTTATGTGAAACTAAAGTTCTTACCAGTCCCCTGTCTGTTTGTATCTATCGATTCTCTCTTCTCTGAGGGCTCAGAGTTTCTGTGTAATTTACCATGGTTTAACCAGTTCCTTCTCACTGCCTGAGCCACAGTGACTGTCTGTATGTACTCTCAGATGGTAGAGAACACCATGTAATTTGATTTTGTCAATCCCTTTTTGCTGTGGACTGGGCTAAAAAGAATTATCTTCCATTTGTTCCTGGCTAAGAGTGCCTCTATGAACAGGTACTATGCCTCAGCTGATGTAGGCTACACACTGTGCAGTAATAACTTGCTTGTGAGTCTGACAGGAACATACTTTGTATTTTAATAATCTCTGGAGAAATAACTGTCTTTTCTACCTCAGCTTGCATAGTACCTAGTACAATGGGAGAAAAAGCACTAAAAAATAATGAAAATAATTAATACATCAAAATCACAGTGTATTTTTCAGTAGTGCACACATGCACACATCCATTTGCAGACTTCTTTGCCCAAAGGATTTGTTACCTAAATAGAGATGAAAGGAAAATGCTAAAACGGAAAATGAAGAGATGAAGTGAGTTAAGATCCATGCAGTGGGTCAGTTTAGATCTGGGGATAAAATTCAAACCTGGCTCCTACTCTTCTGTAGCTCAAATCAGTATTTTATCCTCTTATTCAGAGTGCCTGTCATGGCTGGTCCCTACCAAAGGTTTCAATCAAGGTGTATCTTTCTCATTTCTCAGATAAGTATTGCTGAGAACCACAGGTCACTCTTTTCCCTCAGGCTGATCAGTTCCTCCTTCTCAGGATTAGGACTTAGTCCAAATCTTCATATTTCCTGATAACAATGTTGACACTTACACTTTTCTGTCTGTTAGGCTAGGTCATTTACACAATGAATAGTAGATAATTTTTGAGTAGTTTTCTAAAAAATGGTGCTTTGCTTTCCTCCATCTCCTCCACTTTTGATTCATACAGTCGCCAGTATGTTCCTTGTGTTGTTGCAGTGACCTGTGGGGTTACATCAGCACTGAATCCTGCAGCACACCCACACCCATCCACCCACCCACAAATCTTCCTTACACTAAAGCTGCAAATGCACATTGCATTTTTCTTGATAAAGCAGTTTAAGTAATTTCCCCTTACTCTACCTGTGGGCTTATCATTCCTGCCTCTGCCCCGGCTCACTTCTCTCCAGTTTTGTCATTAAAACCATCAATGGCATGTGCTGTAACCTGGTCACAGAAATCAATATGGCTACAAATGATTCTTGACAAAGTTAGTTTTGTAATTTAGGCTATCTGAGTCACCTGTTGCAGTGGTAAATCTGAGTGGATAGTGAACTACTGCACCTCTGTGTATGTGCAGGAGAGTGGTGGATGGGGGAAATTCCTTCAATGACTGTGTCACTGGAAAAAATGTGGTGTCATATTACACATGAAGAGATACATTCCCTTTTCAGGAGAAGTTGTGTAGCAGCATAGTAATAAAAATGATGAAAAATCCCCAGGACACTTGTGAGAGATCGTTCTCTAGCTATATACAGAATTTGAAGTGACCTAGAGTTTTGTATTAGCATTTACTTGAGCTAATCAGTGAATTCGCTGCTGCCTTTCTACTTGACAACTGATATTGTCAATCCCAGAAGAAACAAACACCCTTTGCACCACATCTTTGTGGGCACTTTGTATGCTATTTGCTTTAAGAACATAATTTGCTGTTCCTGATGCTTGGCTGAAGGCAGGTGCCTAGCAATTTTTTTTGATGATATTTCACATGGGCTATTTTATTCTTCCCTACAATGGATCTTTTTTCTCCCCCTCCTTCTTCTTTTTGGAATTTCTCTAATATGCTTTGTCACAAAAGCTTTCATATGAGGAGTGGAAATTGCAGCTCCTTATGCTTTTCTTTGAAGCCACCAGGTGAACTTTGTGATTCCAGTTTATGAAGTCCAGTGACCAGGACATTTTCATAACTTTTTTGTCCCTATATCTTGTTACTGTAATGCTTGTTACTGTGGGAGAGTCACACTAATCTCAGTCTGCATCCTAAGAAGGCAGAGGTATTTTGAATTTAAGTAGATGTCTGAATTTCAAATGAAGGTGTGATTACAGCTGAAAATGTACAAATGCCCATGCAGTGTCTGTAAATACATATACTTTTCTTAGAAGGCTGCAAAATTTAAAAGATTTCCACTTCATCTGCTTCCATGCTGGTAATTTGTAACCCCTCATCCTAATCCTCCAGGGTTACTTACCTGGTTGTCCAGTCATCCTGTATCCTGCATTCTCAAGCCCTGACACAAGGAACTTGTAGAAACCAGGACCCAAACCCTTTGCAGAATTTTTTATGACTCCCTTCAAATAGAGTTGCACAACTACCTTATGTGTGACATTAGGAGTAAAGTCCCTGAGGATGAGGCAGCTCACTAATGGTGGCTATGAAATGCAAAGGAAATATTGAAACTGTATGATGCAGCTGGCTACTCAGCCTGGTATTAATATAATTTTGGGCCATTTCTCCTTGAATGAAGAGAGGTATTCTTGCCTCTGTTAAGGATTTCCAGTCAGAAAGAGAAGCAGCAGCCTTTTATTTTGCATTTAATGAGAATAGTCCCCACTAGGAAAGAACATATTGTCAGGACCTTTTTTATTTACTTTCTCAATTAGTAGCAAATTGTGATAGTAATTCACAAGAGAATTAAGGCACTGCCTTCTGCATTTCACTGTCTCCTTTTCCCGTAGCTATTTCAGGAACTGCAACACTGTGGGATACACCTAGATCCTGTTAATAGGTACTATACTGAAAAGGAATAAGCTAAACATCCTCTACTGGATCCTCCTTCTAACCCTTTATTCAGCTGGCCTTCTGTTAGGGTAGGAAATATTTTAGCAGGGAATTACAGTGATGCAGGTGGAGTCTTGTAGGAAAAGACTGTCTCATAGTTGAATGAAAATCAGTATACTAGCAAGGGCCCATGACAATGCAAGGGAAGACAGTAGCTGCCTTGGGATTCTTGTTGGAAATCCTAGTTTATTGACCTAGGTTGTAGCTCTGCAAGTTAATGGAAGCAGACTAAACTTTGGGCACCAGAGTAGTCCACCCAAGCCTAGAGTGTGAAAGTAACAAGATGTGTCACCTTACATCTGTGTTGAATCAGTACTCAAGTATTATGGGGATTAGCACTACTCCACTGCAGACTATGAAGAGTTTAAAAATACTGTTTATATGTTCTCCTTGAATTGGGTGAGGAAATATTTCCTGAACCCACAGGCTTTGTTTCACACTTGAAATACTGTATAGCCTATTTGAATATTTTTGTAGTGCTTAACATTAGCATCTCTCACACAGTTTACATTACTTTGACTTATGGAAGTCCCACTGTGGAGGATTGGGAAAATCTAAAATTCTGTATTAGTAAACCCATGACAAAAAAAAAAGAGGCAATTATCTCTTGTTTTAAAAGCTCCAAAGTGTAATTCTTGCAGTTAATTCCTGCAAGGTTCAGAAAATCTAGGGTGAATTTGTTTTGTGGTAGATATTTACATTTTCTTTGGATCAGTTATATATTTATATAGAAGAACACTGATTTCAGTAGCAGTCTTCTACTTAAACTTGCAAATCGAATATATCTTATGGGGCATCTGGCATAAATTAGTGGACTGTTGTTCGAGGTCCAGCTGAGTATCTGATGCTATAGATAAAAATAGGTTTCTTGGCATGTCCCAAAAAAAAAAAACCAAAAAAACAACAACAACAAAAAAAACAGTTTTTAAGGCTATTTCTTACTAGAATTAATTTCCCCTTCTATTTTCTCCCATATGATTAGTTGTATATTAGCTAACCACCATGGCAGGGAAAATGCCCAACAACTATCTGGAGACAAAATTAGACCAATGTAACACACACCCAGTAGGAACACAACTCAGGAGCTTTTGGGATGGGGCCCTAGGAAAGAGCTATAATTTATAATTGGCCACTGTTCATCTGACAAAAAAGAGAGAAACTGTGAGTTCAAAAGGGACTTCAAAATGTGAACCTGTCAAAGCCTGTGCATTGTATTTGCTCTGGATGGTGCATTAACATCTCTAGCAAAGCTTATGCTATTTTGAATGATGGAGGTCCTACTGTGTAGGGCTGGGGAGAAAGAAATAAAGTTCTGTATCAGTAAGCATGTGACTGGAAAAAAAGGCAATTATCTCTTTCTTTGAGAGCTACAAAGTACGGTGGTGGTAGCTTCTGACAAGAGTAAACTAGATGTGCACAGCTTAAAGGCAAACTGAGGACATGCAGATGAAAAGTTCAGCCCTTTCCTCATTCCCCCCTCCTTTCTTTACCCACCCTTGTGATCTCTTTACTACAGCTGGAGAGAAAATCTGGGGCACTTGTTTCTTTCATTTCTTCCAGATTGTTATTTTATCCTCATTTTTGGTAGAGTGGCAATGATATCCAGTGGCTGCTTAGATGAATCACTGATAGATATTCCTTAGGGATATTCCAGAAAAATGCATCCCAGCCAGGACTTATTTCTTAAGTCACAGCATGAATTTGAAACCTATACAGTCTGCCAACAGTAATCAGCTCCTGTCACTGGCCGGGTTTCCATTACTTTTTCCTTGGCTCTCCTCTTCAACCCTTCTATTTTATCTACCCGCACCAGCAATTAAAAGCTGCAATGAATCTCTAATGCACATAAGGAGGCAAGAACACACAGACAATCCTTTCTTACCCTTGCATTTCATCTCCAGAATATTATGGTTCTTTCCATCTTTTGCACTCACTAGCTTATGCTGGCTTTGTTTGGGATTTACAAGATGCTTCCATTTCTTTTCTTGGGTTGCTTGCAAGAGAAAACCTGACTCCCTGAAATCTGCAAGGAGTAGAGACATAGACAACAGAAAAAAAAATCAGAGATATTATAGTGAAAAGACAGGTAAGATTTATTCAGGGATCCAAAATCTTGAAATGAAAAGGCTCCATATCTGTTAAGAAGGTGAATACTGCTTCTGAAAGTGCAAAGTAATCTCACCAAAGTGTAGCTTGTGTCACAAGATGACCAAAGGACTTTGGAGAGGGTTTGTCCTGTTACTTCTGAACCAGTCATCTGAACTTAAGCTGTGCTTGTTACCAGGATTGGTTTGGAACTGGGAGCAGATTGTCGCAGAAGCTGCCCTAGACACATTGCAACATCTCCCTGCACAGTCTCCAAGCTGCGGCATTACCTTTTATGGAGAAGTTCCCCTTCCAGTACAGCTTTTGGAATGGCACATCAGCTCTCCCTCCTCAAGAAGGCCTTTCCAGTTGGCCTTCGCCGACTGTGTCAGCTGCCAGGTAGAAAGCAATCCATCACTGCTTTCATTCTCTTACACAGCGGGCAAATTTTTAAAGGAAAACACTGTTAGAGCTGGATGAAATAATTTCCCAAGCTTGCATGACAGTGTATCTATTGCTACAGCAGTACTGAGAGCTCCTGTGGCCGAGCTGATGTGATATTAGGTGAAAGCTGCTGGGTTTCCTTGTCTGGCACAGCGCTGGGGTAAGCCAGGCATGAGGCACAGGGTGGGAGTGAGGCTGCCTCCACACCAGCCTTGCCCAGCCTGTAATTCTGCACTCCCAAGCAGTGGATCTGTGGGCTAGGTTGCTGCAAAACAGACATCTGGCCTGGATCAAGAACTGGCTCACAGTTGCATTTTCTTTGGTTGTTGAACAGAGCATAGATTCACAGTAATGAATGATGATGTGTTGGTACAGTGGCTGCATGCTGGCTATAGGGCAACAGACAACTGCTGATACAGCCAACTGGTAAAAATTCACCTGTCGCCACTGGCAGAATGAATTAATGCATTACATCCATGATCTGTGATGAACTCTGAAGCCAAATGTGCTATATTGTCAAAGCACAGCTTTGTAACTTTTGGGATTTTTGGTGAGAGGCATCTGGCTCCTAGGGCTGCAGAGGCTGAGGAGGGTGTAATTATGTGTTACTTTTGGGAAAGATGCTTGGGAAATGCTGAAGACTGCATTGCAGTTCGCCGTCCCAACTCTTCCAGCTCTGCTGACACAGCTCGATGAGAGCTGAACCAGTGAGCTAGGTCACTGAAGTTATTTTGCTGTAACTTCTCAGGGTTGCTTTTAACCCCAAGCATTTGAGTGAACTGGTTTACCGAGCAGTCAGATAAACAGTTGCTGTGGCTCATCAGGAAGGGTAAGGCTGCAGAGTGAAGTGAGAAGCAGAGTGGGTAACTGCACTGACCCAACCACTCTGAGCTCTCTGGCAATCCCTCCGTGTCAGAGTTGAAGAATATGGTGTATATTTTGCAGCACTGCTCCCAGAGGTATAAGTATCTTAGGAACAGCCACTTCTCACTGTACAGTCTTCATCTTAAAATAGAGCAGGCTAAAAGATGTTTGTTTACACTAAAACAAAAGCTCTAGATGGAGTAAATTAGCCCTGTGGTATTTAATCTGTGATTCAGGCTCATCTATGACTCTTCCAGTTTCTCTTCAATTAAAAGAGCACGTAACTGCAAGTAAACATTTAGCCTAGTCAGATTTAGACAGCATTAAGACTTGGATGCCAAACTGCATGCACTTTTCAGTGCCATTTGGCCAGTAAACTCTTATTTATTCCTTTAAAATTAATGACAGGATTTCAGGCAGGTTTTTCCCCCTTTTATTTTGTGAATGGTTCTTATATTATAGGGATCAGGTAAATATATGATTTTCCCACTAGTATTGCAATAAGAACTCCATAAAATATTGGCATTTCTGTAACAGAAAAACCACCCACATAAAATTTTTGCCAAATCCCAGCTAACTAGTACATTTCCAGGGTGTCCTGTCATGATCAAAACCTTCTGTTATCATTTTTGTGGGAACATCTCAATAAGGTCACATAACATTACCCCCTGCTGGGGATTTTCTGTCTCATGTCTCCTGCTTGGGGCTAAAAAGATTGCAAAATGGGTGTTCAGTGTCCCACTGAATTAGCCAAAATCCCAGATTAGAAAGCAGAGATTTCTATTTATTTTAATCAACTTTGTAGCAGTCTTGTTCATTATCCTTTCAACAAAAGAATTGTTTTTCCCATTTTTTCATTAGATCTCAAATTAATATCTTCTAGGGGAGGCACAGAAACTAATTGGAATAGTAAATGTACTCATATTTGCTGATGTGTTTTAGCATGCTACAGTTCAGATACAGTGCATATGAATAGTACTTAATAAAAGTTTGCCTGATGGGACACAGGCTAAAAAGATACCTCTTTTTTTCTTTAGATCTAACTGTAGTTATGTGAATTTCTCATGTTATACTTCCCTCTGCCTTTCTAGGCCTTTGTACTGCTGATGAGCAGAAGGCAGAGGAGGTAAGGTCACTCTTCCTTTCCTGTTTCCCTGTCATCATCATCAACTGATGTAGTTGCAACAGAAATGATACTATTCTTGTTTGTTCTCTCCTCTGAGACCACAGAGAAACTCTTCTGAATGTTAACAAAAGGCTTGAAGTATCTGTCTGATATATAGAGAAAGGCCTCTGTCATCTTGTTTCCTGCTCCTTAATATTGAAAATAGCTTCCAGGATCATAAGCCCAGCATGGTGGCAGTTGCCTCACACAGTGACTCCATCTATTTTGTTTGCATGAAGCTTTGAAGTTGGATTCTCATGGTCCTTTAATCAGGAGAAACTCATTGAGTTTTTAGACTTCCTCTTCAAACACTGAGTTATCCAAGAAGTGGGATGAAAGATATGGTGTGGAGCAGACAAAAGCTGAAAGACACAAATATGATGTTTTCTAATTGTTTATTTGGATGTCTAGAAAGTTGGGAAGTAGGCAAACTTTCTTTTTATCTCTCCTTTTCAGTGCTTTGTCCGCTGTTACTATGTGCATGGTAGATACATTGCTACCTATCCATGCCCATGATCTACTGTTGTCACCAAGGTGTTCTTGGGCAGCAAGGCACTTTTTTGAGTTATTTGCTTTGTAATCACAGAAAACTAAATCTTGTCATGACTACTTTATAGTGAAGAACAAAATTCTTTTCTGTCCATCTTTCCATATTACCTTACCACAATCTGTTTACAGAAATATGTGCATTCTCTGGAACAGACTCACTAATAAGGTGCAAATCCATCTCCCTGCTATGTATCAATTAATTCCTACTGATATTATATAGATGTATTTAAATCTAAAATAAAAAAAAACCCAGACAAACAAGAAAACATAGCCCAAACCCTATCTTGCTTTGTAAAATAGTCACCCTACTTCCTTTATTAGCAATTTTTATTATAGTTGGAAAGATTATCACTTGCATCAGTTATTACCAATCCCATTTTTGATTCTGTCCCATAATATGCTCATGAGAGTCTACCTGTACAGTGTTTTGCTTTGCTTTGTTTAATCTCCACTTATGAATTAAAAGAAAGTTGAAGTGTACCAATGTGTTCTTCTGATACTAGTATGAATGAGTGCGAGAGTGACATGACTGTTAGGGGGCTGTGCTGCCAGCCAGAGGGACCTTGACAGGCTGGAGAAATGGGCTGACAGAAACCTCAGAAAATTCAATAAGGGGAAGTTTAAAATCCGGGACCTGGGGAGAAACAACCCCATGCACCAACATGTGCTGTGTGCCACCCAGCTGGCAGGCAGCTTTGCAGAAAAAGACCTGGAGGTTCTGCTGAAGACCAAGTTGAACATGATCCAGCAACATGCCCTAGTAGCTAAGAGGGCTAATGTTATCCTGGGCTACATTCAGCAGAGTATTGCCAGTGTCTAGAGGGATGTGATCCTTCCCCTTTATTCAGTGCTTGTGAGACCACAGCAGGAGTACTGTGGATGTGGCCCTGGACAACTGTCTCCAGGTGATCCTGCATAAGCAGGAGACTTAGACCAGATGACCTGCAGAGGTCCTTTCCAGCCTCAACCATTCTATCATTCTGTGATTTTTGATTTGGTTATTTTCCTATTTAACCAGGCATGAGCAATCCATAATTATGCAAAATAACCTATTCCAAAACATTACCCTTGAAAGACAATCACCTAAGAAACATTTCCATCATTTGGCAGGACAGCTCTGTTTTCACTTCTGCCCTGCCACTGCATTCATACCAAAGGCATTTCAACTCTGCAACAAAGTTTAAATGAATGTGAAGAGTTATCCAGTTCCATGGGCCCTTAGTAGTTCAAGTTCAGGCCATTACCAGTAGACAAGGTGTACAACAAAGGGTGAAGATGCACCTTTAAACAGCAGTATTTATTGTGGAGAGTATGTGGTTTTACATACTCCTGCAGTGTGGTGGAGTGACAACAAGGTTACCCAAGTCCCTTTCCAACTGACAGTGCTGCTCCACAGTAAGAAAAGAATGAGTAATGCCTCTGTGGCAGGAGTGGCATCTGCCCAAAGAGTGCAGTGCAAATTACTCCAGTAGATGCCATTATCTTTCTGCTTTTGCCTATTCACAGGAAATAGAGAAATGCTTCCCCTGTTCCCCTGTCCAAGGATCTCCGAGGAATCAGGCTGTAGGCTGCCAGTTGAATTATACTGTAGACTGAGCTGAACAATACAATCTTTTTTTCATATACAGCTCTATAATTTCCAACCATAAATTTAATTGGAAATTTTAAGGATAAGAGACTGCTAAAAGTGAAGTGGTTTAAAAGTTATTGACTGAAGTAAAAAGAATTGTGAGCTAAACAGGGATCTCAATTGCGAAAAAGAAAATTAATCTATCTATTTAATTATTTGCATGGGTAATATCATAATATCTGAGCACTTTAGAGGTATTATGAATTTTCTCAGTTCACTGTAACTTCATCAGAAAAAGTTCATGTTCTGCTCTGAAGTGGGACTCACTGAAGGTGTGCAACACTTCTGCCGTGGAACTATTTGTTTTGGTAACTGCCCCTTGACAGGTTCAAATTTACATGAGATTTCCTGTATGTTAGAAGGTTATTTGTCTTAGTTTATGTTCTAATCCAAATTAGGTTTAAAGTCTACAGAGCATTTTGACTTTAGAGGGAGTTCTTCAGTTAAATATCTAGGTAGAGCACCCTGAGCTGTCTTGCTCATATGGATTCCCTCCCCTTTTTTCACACTAGAGGTATCTAAAACAAACTCTTCCATAAGCTGCAGTAGTATGGACAAAATCAGAAGAAAAGAAACAATTTGAAGGAAATTGCATGGGTGTGATACAAGATTATGAGCCCTCCTCTAATGAGAGAAACTGCTTCCAGATAAGCAAGTTCACTGATGACACAAAGCTGGGAGGGGTGGCTGATACCGCAGAGGGCTGTGCAGGCCTTTCGAAGGACCTTGACAGGTTGGAGAGGTGGGCAGAGAGGAACGTTCTGAAATTAAACAAAGGCAGGGTCTTGCCCCTGGAGGAGCATAACCTCATGGACCAGCATGGTCTGATCTGCTGGGGAGCAGCTCTGCAGAGAAGAAGCTGGAGTTCCTGGTGGACAACAAGCTGTGGATGAGCCAGAAGTGTGCCCTTGTGGCAGAGAAGGCCAAAGGTATCCTGGGTGCATTAGGAAGAGCATTGCTGCCAGCAGGTCGAGGAGGTGATCCTGCCCCTCTGCTCAGCCCTGGTGAGGTCACATTTGGGGTGCTGTGTCCAGTTCTGGGCTCCTCAGTACAAGAGAGACAGGGAGCTAGAGATGTGGGTCCAGAGGAGGGGGACAAAGGTGATTAAGGGACTGGATCCTCTCTCTTACTAGAGAGGACTGAGGGACCTGAGCCTGTTCAGTCTTGAGAAGACACAACTGAAAAGAAATCTCATCAGTGTCTATCAGTATCTAAGAGAGGGTGTCCAAGCTCTTCTCAGTGGTGCCAAGCAACAGGCAAAGAGTCAATGGGCAGAAACTGATGCACAGAAAGTTCCACCTGAACACGAGGCAGAACTTCTTTACAGTGCAGGTGACCGTGCACTGAACAGATTGCCCAGAGAGGTTTTGGTGCCTCTCTCACTGGAAATATTCAAGAAACACCTTGACACAATTCTGTGCCATGTGCTCTAGGATGACCTTGCTTGAGCAGAGAGGTTGGACCAGATGACCCACTGTGGTCCCTTTCAACTTGACCCGTTCTGTAGTTCTGTGAAATTATTCCTTGCAAACTGTGCTACTTCAATATATGTCAGTTTGCAGGGATTCACAAACTGCTGGACTTTCAACCAAGGAGCAATTTCCTTTCTGTTTTTGTGCTTTTCCCCTACATAATGTGTTCAAGTACCCCAAAACAAGCATGCTTTGGGTACCAAAATATTATGCATAAGAAAGGAGAAAGAGTGAAATGTGTTTGTGTTCATACAGTGCTTGAATTCTCATTGTCCCCAGTGATTTCAAATGCAGAAGCAGTTAGCAGTTCAAAAGTAAAGGGAAAAAGAATAGGTGTCAGAGACAGAAGGATGCAGTGGATACTCTGGCAGTGACACCGGAGGTTAGAATGCACCATTGGTGTGTCTGCAATGCTGCTACAGGTGTGCAGATTTTGAGTGTTTGCAGATATGTTTAATATAGAGTGTTTCCACTTGAGCTGAACTGAGTATTACAATCCCAGGCAGGTGGGGAGCATGTTTTGCTGAAGCCTTTCTAAGTTATACTAGTTCATTATGTGAGTGGGGGTATGTGCACTGCAGTCGTGCATCTGAGTGAATGCACAGACTACATCTGAAAAATTATCATGAAAGGACCAGTGTGGGTTGGAGTCAACTCAGTGTGGATGAATAACCCACACTGACCTCTATGTTGCTGTGTTAAATTTATTAAGTTTATGTGGTACTCACACTGTAATTGGGTGGAAACTTGATTAAGTATCCCCACACTGTGCTGAAGCCATGGGTGAAGCTGCAATGTCAGCCATGCCTGGAGATCTGCTAATGCCAATGGAGAGGACTTCAGTGGACCAAGTGCTTGCCATGCAGTGACCAGTGTCAGGGCCCAACACTCACCATAACGTTTGGCATCGACAAAATTCCAAAGCTTTTGCTTTCTAGATTTTTTTGTTTGTTTGTTTTGTTTTATTAAGAGTAGTTCCAGAGGCTATGTTTTGAACTAGTTACAAACATATCAAAATGCTATCTCAGATCTGGGAATCTCAGCTACTGATTCTCAGCTGGTGGGTACAGTCTCTTTGAAATACATATATGGACATTTCTCTCTTCTAGAAGGAAGGTAGCCCATGAGCACTGGAGGCAAGTCTTTCTTAGAAGTGGATGATTTGAGGTTGGAGAATTGTATCTTATGGTTAGGTCACAGCCTTTCAGTGATCTATTCAGTAGTAGGATGTTCTTACTCTGTCATGTCTTTTCATCAAACTCACCAGAATTTAAGAATGTTGCAGCCTCTGCCCTTTTGTTCAGCTTGTCTAAATTTGGCCAATGAGTTCAAAAGTCATGGTAAGAACAAGCCCTTGCAGAGACAAATATCCATACAAACAGCAGTAGCACTTTGGAAAACAGATTTGAAAATAGTACCGCACTATAATAGAAAAAGATGCTTTGGTTTGTGTGGTTTGTGGAGCATAGTAATGCAGTTGCTTGAACATGTGATCTATCTGGGCAACAATTTCACTGAAGTAGGATTTTATGAAATTTTATGGAGATAGAGCTCATTTATCTTTGATTGGTATAATAACTGAAGCATTTGTTTTAAATTTCCAGAAATCGTAATTCCTAGATATATAAATTCACCTGGCAGTCAAAACAGCTATTGGAAATCCCACCAAAGTCCTGTTGTTTTTAATCCCATATCCAGGCAAGAAGCCAAACTGTTCAACAGTTTGGGCACTGAGGCTTCTGAGCTCAAGAATTGAGTCTGTGCTGGGTCCAAATAAGCAGTCTGTTGCTGTTGTCATTTTATATGGTCAGTTTTACTTCTACATTGCACTCTGCAATCCCCACAGCTGCTCATTTTAGTGGTACCAGTGCTGATTCAGCCAGTTGGGATGAAGTGGTCCTGCCTTTGTGACGAGGCAAGGAAGCACACAGGCAGGTGGAGTGGGTATGGAGCAGCCTAATCCACTCTAATCGATACTGGTCACCAAACTGTATGCCATTAAGAAATTATGGGAACATCTCAGCCAAATCTAAGGAAAGAATCTAGCAAAAAGGCTCCCAAAGGCTCTTGTGAGTGCTGTGAAACTATATGTGTTTCAATGAATGGCCTGGGGTGGTCTGCCCAAACCTGACATGAAATGAATCTGACCTGATTTACGTGAATAATTTGAGTCGTAACTTCTTCCAACTGACGACTAAGGCTCTGGCAAGAATGATCACATCATAATTTGTCAATGGAATGGGCTTCCAGCATGCAGTGTCAGCAGGATCCCTTCCTCAGCCTGAGTAACACATACTGTTACCTCTTGCTCGGTCAGAGGTGAGATACTGCTCTTTTGGCCTCATTGAGCTCATCGGAGAGCCTGGGGTTATTTAGTTAGAGTTTAAATAAAACTCCACTGGAAAGTCATTGCTGCTTTGGGACTTACGATTTTTCTCACAGCTAGGTCTATTTCTGTGAAATGCAGTCATGCTCTCAGGTGTTCTTTTCCAGGCTTTTTATACAGATAGCTATGAAGGACTTAACCAAAGATGAACATAGGTTTTTGTTTCAGTCTATATACTGTGAATTTATCTGCTTTTTTATGCTTTCTATAATTTTTAGTTAAAGCAAAATGAAATGTAATTTATTAATTTTCTAGCATGTTTTCTAAGCTATTACCTCATTTGATTCAGGATTTTCTCTTCATACTGTTTTGGCATGATCTCGGTATAAATTTAAATGTTTCACATACAGATGCCAACTTTTTATTAGCCTTTATGAAGATTTTTTTTTTCTGCCACTGGAGAGTATGCTATATTTCTGTCATACAAGCATTTTCAATGTCTTAGAATACTACAGTTGTCAGGGACACAAAATTATTTATTTCAGTAGTCCCTCATTCATCAATGCTGAAAGTCACAAAGACCACAACCATCAGGATCTTAGCTTCCCTGCCTGCCTGGGAGACTCACCTCCCAAATAAGTGATAGTCACAATGTTGTTCTTGAAGTCTGGTTTTGAAATTATCCTCATTGCTGCATCATTTGCAATTTCAGTTAACTAGTGACATGTTAGAAGTTAATCTCAGAGGTTGAAATGAGCCCCCAAAATGAATGGGTTTTCATCTTATAGTGGAATGTGTAACTCTTCTTTGTGTCTACAGGCTTTGCTTGTCAGGACTGACTGCGGCTCTATTTGGCTTATATAGACCCATAAATGTTTGAGCTAATTTTTGAGTTAATTTCTCCCTGACAAAGCAACGATTTGGGATCCCAAAGACACCCTTTGATACCACAGCACCAAGGATGCAGAGTGATTTTCAGTGTTTCTTTTTACTTCGATCCAGCATAAGAGCTAAAATGAGAATAATGTACAATTATGAGTGCTTTTCTTTTCAAAGCTTCTATATGCTGGTGGGAATGACTGATCTCCTTCATATCTTCTAAAGCTCTGATAATTAGGACATAGTGGGAATGCTGCTGTTAAGCACCATATAAAGCCTAACCACTGACAGTCTTTAGGACATGCTCAGCAAATGAAAGGAAAACAACGGATGAAAGGAAAACAAACCCGGAGTTACAGATGGCATTCAGCTATACACTGTGGACTTTTGCAGGAGGAGTTTTTTCTGGCATTCAGCATGCAAAATGCACAGCCAGAAGAAACACAGCCACTTCTTCTGACCTCAGTAATCATGCAGGCCACAGGAATTTCCTAATTGACTTATCATCTGAGCTTGTCAGAAAAAAAAAAGACATCTCACCCTTACTCTGAAACACTTCCAGTGATGGAGATTCCACTCTGTAATTTTCTAACACTCTGGTAGTTAATTATGCTTACTCTTAAAAAGTCTGCCTTATGGCTAGCTTGAATTTTGTCTAGTTCTGACTATTAGACATTGATTTTTCTTCTGCCTTTTGTTTGCTAAGTTTAGATAATGAAGAGACATTTTAAAAGAGAACTCAGGCAGTTCGCTGTTTTTAATCTAAGCATACCTGTATCTCTTTGTCATAAGGCTAAGACATGTCACTACAGGGCATGTGTTTCAGTGAATATAAACATCCAAGCAGCTGTTCTCATAGCCTTTGTCAATTTAGTGTCATCCCCCGGTAGTGTGGACATTTGAACAGGACAGTGTTCTGGCTGTGGTCTCACACGATGCAAAACACCTATATCCTATACCTTAATCTCAGCTGGGATCCTCTTGCTTATTTACCCAACAGCAGCACAAAGAACAGATTTTGTTTGGCAGTGGATTTTGACAGAGCTGTATACTGGAAACTGTTAGTGGCTATCACACAGCTTGAATAGAGTACTTAGGTGTTTCATGAGGCATTTCATGGCTTGTAAAAACATGTGGCTAGTGCCATGAAAAGTGTATATTTGTTTTTCAACACTCTTGGAACACCTCTGTACAGGAATATGTCTTCCCTTTCTAGTTTACCACATATTCCAGCTCTTCTGAGCAATTCTTATGCAGTCATGCACTTAAACATGTTAGTAATAGTTATCCTAGATTAATCACCTTGCAGAAGCTTACAGGTGCTCTCCTGCTTCCCCCTCTCTGACATTAATTGCAATGTCTACTTCAAGGGCTTCAAGCTTGAGATGTCTTATGCTTGCTACTCCTCAGGAACACCAGCAATCCTAACATTACCTGTTCCTCATTTGCTTTATTACCTTGTCCTACAAAATCTTCATTTCTTTGGATTTTTCCCCTTACCAGCTTTAACCTGAAAGTGAGACATTAATTCCTCTGACCCAGTAATTTACTCTTTAAATCCAAGTTCCTGCATTTGGGAAGGAGAGACTTGGGTGTACAAAAATGGCTCATGCATTTAAGCTTTGTTTTATCAACAGCCACTCATCTCATTCCCTCCCTGAGTTTGTTGAGCTCAAAGGCAAAGAAGTGCTTGCTTCAAAGCAGAGAGTTTTTCTAAGGGTCATGTCTTCTCTGCCTAGGGGTGTTTGAGTCCCTTTTCTTCGGGAGGAGGATCATAAGAGACATCTTTTCTCTTGTGGTTGCAGGCCAGAGGGTTACATGGCATGTGCACCTGGGTCTGTCTGCATTGAGAGAGCTCTGCAGCATCATCTGGGTAGGGATGGTTAACGTCTTGATGAAGAAAGATTTTGGCAAGGGAAGTTAGGCAGGACAATTGCAACACACCAGTAACTTCTTTTCTTCCTTTGCTTTCCATTACAAATTTTATAAAACTTCTTTGAACTACCATGGTGTCCTTGGGGAGTTAAAAATTAGTCTGAAAATCTCTGCCTAATTTTTTTTTTTTTTTTCCTAGAGAGATTTCTAGGACTTTCTCTTCCAGCTGAGCACAACAACGGTTTTTGTCTTTTTATTTTGGCATCTTCACTTCTACTCCCAGCTGGAAGTGGGAAATGAAATTTAACAATAACAAGGTCAAAAAGGGGAAAAAATAATAAAATAAAAAGAGTCACAAAGGGTTCAAATGTTGTGTTGTGTGTCTTTCTCCTGAGGTGGGTCTTGATCCTGCCAACTGTTCCCCTGTAAGAAGGTTTATGCCTGTGGGTGCTCCTGCTGAGTTCAAAGTTGCTCACATGAATAATTGATTGCAGGGTCTGGGACATAGTTTGCAATTCCTTTTTCAAGAAAAGTTCATTATCATCAGATTTCATCTTGCTCCAAACATTGCTGGGTAAGGGACAAGTAGGTCAAATGGCTACCTGTCGGGGTTTTTTTTATTGTTGTTGTTGCAGAACACCAAGCAACTGGCAACCTGAAACAGTGTTTTAATAATAATTATAATAATGAAAAAAAACCAGTCACTGTCACTCTTTTGTTGGGGTAGGATTTTATCAGAGTGGTGAGCTTTGAACAGCTTGTTCAACAAGAGTTCAAGTCTCAGGGGAAGGAGAAGAGCTCAGAAAAGCTTTACATTTTACAAATGTTTAAGTGGTATTATTCATAACATAATACACTACTCTGGTGTGTGCTTCAGAGTTATGCTGTTGCATCTTCTGCCATACAATTTTCCAGAAATCACACATCTCCAAATTTATATTCATGGTAATCAGAACAACATAGAGAAATTAGGTAATAATTGAAGTGGATTTAAGCTACTTCAGCACAAAGGGTCTTACTCGGATGTATTTTTAGCAGTTAGTGTAGCACATTGATATAAAACACCAACTCACAGAGGGAGAGAGGGGAAAAAAGTGTGGAGTTGTAGAGGATGTGAGAAGGAAAAAAAGAACAAAGGCCTTTTCTCCAGTTGAATGCAAATGGAAATGACCCTAAAGATTCAGGGAACACAGGCTTTCTCCTGACAATGAACATTTTCATGCAGTGAAATCCATTTTTGAGACTCATTAGCAAATGCTGTGATCTTGCTTATTTTCTGTAGCAATGTCTAGTTGTTTCAAATTGATTAGGAAGCCTCTGATATGAGAGTGAATCAGGAGCTACTCCAGATATTTCTGTAACTGGTTATCATGCTTAATTACAAATGTTTGAGTTCAACTAGTTTGCTCTGGACTTGATTTTTCCTTCCTTTCAGTTGTTGCTTAGTATATGTGTCGGTTAA
>VXBB01004402.1:75405-93201 GCA_013399915.1 Illadopsis cleaveri
TTTTCTTTTGCTACTGTGCATCCTTATTTTTTCTGTCTTTGCTTTTAGAGCAGCTTAAAGTGAGGAAGGTCCAGCCAGTCAGGAAGATACTTCCAGCCCCTGATGCCTTGTGCATTGTCAGTCATTATTTCTCTGTCTCGAGCATCAGCAAAAGACTGCCCCAATCTTGTGGAGAAGAGTTAGTGAAGGGCTGTGTACTGGCTGTGAATTGTGTGGTTGAGGAAGAAAGTATTAGATAAATCAGTAACAATAATACAAATGTGGGAAAATTATTACTGGGAAAACGAAGAGAAGTGCTGGGGAAAGGGCAATTATGAGGAGGATTTTGGATGCCAGGTGGAATGGGAGAAGTGCAGAGTTAAGTCTCAGGACTGGCTGTGAGTCCTGTTGCTTGGTGTACTCAGGAGCTCTGCTCTGTCACCACAGCCAGCACATCTTTCCACCTTACTTTTCCCCTTAGTAATGTAGGGACAGACACTGTTCCTTTTTTTTCTGCAGGGCAGTGAAGCAGTTCAGATGAAGAACATTATGTAAGTGTCATGTATAATCACTAATATATTATTACTAGACAAGGAGACAGGTCAGACCAAAAAAATAAAAAAAAAAACCCAAAAAATCCCAGTCTGGTCTGCCCACTAGCATCCTTGAGAAATGTCATATGAGTCACACAGAACTTGGGAGCTGTGCCAGAAAATAACCTGTGCACTGGTTCCCATGCGGATTGCCCTGGAGAGTCTGGCCAGACATCACACAGGAGGAAGGTGGGCCAAGTACTTATAATAGGGTGGGATGTTCCCTGCCTCAGGCTATCCAAGACTTGAGGTGCTCCACCATGGCCTCCATTTCCTGCTGCAGCAGAAACTTTCAGGGTTTGCAAGAACCCCAGTACTAGTCACTGAAGAATTTGTCCTGGATGGTTTTGAGCTTGTGTCCCACACTGTTCCCTTAAGTTCTGGTTGGGCAGCAGTGGGTCCAGAGCAGTAACACTGAGGGAGATCATGCAATCCAGCCTCCCGTGAGACCATGACTCCTCACTTGCCCATCTGGCTTATACCAGGAGAACTGCAAACTCCAGAAACCAAGACTGTGAAAAAGTGATTGCTTAGCAGTTTTTCCTCTCTCCTCCCTCATTATTCTTATGATAAACATTTTGACTAACTACCACTTTGCCAAAGTGGTAAGTTTGGCACCCTGGCTTCCCTGAGGCTCATAAAAGACTCTCAGCCTTTGTTCGCCCAAAACTGTAATGCCCTGTTTTCTACCTCAAGCCAGAGGAAGAAGGGGAAGTTTCAAAGGCTGGATGCAAATTGTGCCTGCAGTGCAGTATACATAACCTTTTGTGCTGTGGTTTTGTACAATGCTAGGTAATAGTCGCTGCAGCACATGTCAGTGTGTCAAGAAGAAGAAGGAATGATCACAGAACAGCCTTTTAGAGGCAGGCAGTCAGTGGTTGCTAGCTGGGCTGCAGCACTGCAGGTGTGGAGGGGAAAGTGTCTCAGCAAGAAGCACGTGCTGTGTGGTACTGGATTGCTCTCTGCAAAAAAAGATCTGTAAACTGATACCAGTGTGTTGGTGCACCTTGTCAGTCAGGCAGAGCAAACCAGAGCATGAGGGCATAAAAAGATTTTATGTGCATTTTATGTTGCAGCAAAACCCAGCACAAGCTATAATTTTCTCCTTGTCATTGTGCCCTGCTGGCAGCAAACAGTTTGCTCAAGTATCTGAATTTATCTATCTGTCACACTGATTTCTTGTATACACAGTTCATGAGGGGCATTCTTCTCCCAGGTCCCTGGCTACCAGCAGGCCAAGGACGATGAGTAAACTTGGATTTGGTAATTAGCTGACTGGATGAGGCAGTGCCCAGAGATTTTCCTTCTAATCATCAAGAGATGGAACATCCTGATTCCATCCTCAGTTATCCTGTGCACATTGGGCTCAAAAAAACTTTAACTTGCTTGGCCTATCCCATTCCCCAGCCCATTCCTAAGGCAAAACTGTGACCTGGGATGCTCAGTAGCACTGCCAAGAGAAAACAGGAAGTTAGAGCAGTGTGACAAATATTGGTCCAATACCAAAATTTAAGGTTTCCATCAGGTAGCATAGATCAACCCATGGTATGTATCCATACCTGATGGCAATAACTGCATTGTGTTGAGAAATACCTGAGTTTCCTTCGGAACCAGCTTGGCTCGGTAGCAGTAACAGGCCTTGCAGGATAATGGAGAACTCAGGTTTGCTCAGCAGCCAAGCCAGCTGAGTGTCTCAGCATTGCCAAGGAGCTCCTTCTTCACCCCTTTCTTCTTTTCTTTCCTTTACTCTTTCTGCTGGGATCCTGTGTCCTCCCTGTGCTGCATCTTCTACCTCAATTCCCTAGTAACTTCCCTAGTAAGTTGAAAAGTAATCCTTCCTCTTTCTCTTCCTTTCCTTCCTTTTTTTTTTTTAAAAAAACTTTTTTATTTGCCTGGAGGTTCGTTTAGTATGCTGTCTCAGCATGGGGAGCAGTGAAAAGAATCATACTGAATTAGCTGGGAGCAGAGACTGAGGAGGGAGCCTGAATCTTCTCAGCTGTTAGATCAGCACAGGCACTGTGGTTGCAATCCCCATGGAGGCTGGCCAGGATCCCCACAGAGGTGCCCAGGCAAGAAATGCACAATGAAACCTCTGCTGCAGTGGCTTCAAATCCTCATTGTACCCCAGCTCAGTTCAGTTCCCAGCTCAGGCTTCCATAAAAAAACCTCCTTGGAGTTGACTTTAGCTGTGGTGCAGATAGGCTGCAGCATGGGGTTAGGTTTGCTAGCTTCACTTGTCTGGAAATTAGGTGTCTAATCTAAACATCCCATTTGGGCACGCTCTGCAAGTCAGAGGAGTGTGTCTGACAGCTCGTTAGTAGACAAACTTTGATGTCCACAGTAGATAGGAGGAATCCCCCTCTGGAGTTACTTAACTCTGTTGACTATATAGTTAAACCATCTTATGTTAGTTTCCTGAGCAGCTGAAGTTAGATGAGATTAATCTCACCCTTAGAGATGTGCAATTTCATCAGTATCAAAGCATTCTGCATCACACATTTGGTTGTAAAACTTGTCCTTAATATGCGCATTGTAACCGCCTCCATGAGCTGGAAATGCATGAGCATATTTACAGCCACTTCCATGCAGAATTGTGTCCCCAGAATGTGATTAAAGTAGCAAACAGAAGGCAACAAAAAATCCTCCTTCTGTTTACCTCATGGAGCTATAAATTATGTTAAAATGCTACGGGATTGTTGTTGTATTTGATACAATTTGACTAGGTTGTAAATGATACAGTACTATACCGAAAAATTGAAGTTGTTTAATTCATCCTAGGCTCCTAAATGTATTATTTGCTACTGGGACATAGAATTATTAGTTTTTAAATGCCTTTAGTCCCAAACATCATATATTATTATTTTTCCCAACTATTTTTTTTTTTCGTGGTAGAAAAGCAGAAAGAAAACAATTATGGTTTCCTCACTCATACAAGCTTACATTAAACTTCAGAACTGAGAGGCTATTATAGATCTTGATTGCTTTTCAGAACTAAAGAAGTGTAAAGAAGTGTTGGTTATTTTTCCCTGAGGACTCTAATTAATTATACAAATGTTAATGAAAACAGAAGAATGGGAAGTGTATGTGTAAGTACTGAGGCTTCCTATCCTTTTTCTTTGTGATTTTGAAACAGGCTTCAGTGAGTGAATGAATATTTCTTATCATTCCTGCATACTTTCATTTTTTTCTCCTGGTGCCTTTATGGTTGACATTTTTCTGTACTGTAGTGACATGTTAAAGTGTGAGATTTTCTAATGTATATCTCTGTGTGGCTGGAGTGTAAAATCGACATGGGGATGAGGAGAGATGAAGAAAAGAGGAGAGGGGTGAGATTTTAGCTTGATTGAAGAACCTGAGCTGTTTCTAAATTTAGTGTTGGGTTCTGGGGTGGGGGTGTAGAGAGTTTAAGGAGGTGATGATCCTTTGTTATAGTTCAGTTCAGAAAAAAAAAGGCATTGTACAAAAGATTTTTAAGCACAGCGATGGGAAGGCTTTATTTTATTATTACCCTTATTACACTTTAAATATTATCCTTATTAAGACACTTTATTATTTAGTATTTATTTATTTTTACTATTTTTAGTATTTATTTATTATTTTATTTATTTATTTTACTTCAGTAATTTATTATTTACTCATTTATGATATTATTAAATGCATTATTTCATTATTTAATATTATTAATATTATTTAAATTAAAGGTGTCTTAGAAGTAAAAGGTGAAATTTTAAGGTTAAAATCAACTACTTTTTAAGGACTTTGGTGGGATGTAGTTAATAGCCTGGTGAAGGTATGCTGCTTTGTGATGATAGCTATTTCATCAAGCAGTGAGAGCAGACCTAGTTGCCTTTAATACAGACCTAGCTGCCTTTAATCTGTATAACTCTTCTTAATGCCAACTCTAATGATCTTCAAAAGAAGGGCAAAAGAGAATGATAGACAGTGTGTCTTCACGTTAACTCTTCCCACTGCAAATCTGGACACATTTACAATGAAGCTGCATTTCAAATGCAGTACTATTCCCTTGTTCTCCCCAAACCTATTACTCTTTTTGCATCTCTGAGGGCAGAGGGATTTGCCTTGGGGCCTTTGTTTGCATAACACATTCCCTGTGTGTTTATTAACATAGTGTTAAACTATGTTCTCAGCGTGAGCAGGCGTCCTCTCAGGCCATCACCGGGTCCAGGCATGCTCGCAGCGGAGATAATCACTGGAACTGAGCTGACTTCTCCCTGGGAATGTGACTCCACTCACAGCAAGAGAGCAAATAGGAAATGACTCGGGGTGAGTCTCACTAAGCCAGAAAAATGAATTAGACACACTCCTCAACAGAATCTGAAAACATTACATACAGTGAAGAGAGAAAAGGTCAGAGCGAGAGGTTGCTTACCATTCTCACTTTGGAATTGAAATGCATTTAGGGATACATTATACCTCCTTATGATGTGAGGTTTGTCTTTCAATCGTGTTACCCAGAAAAGAACCCATTCATTGAACAATCCCTTCGTTCTTTATATACAGTTCAAGTTTTGAGGAAAGTAGGTTGGGTCAGAGGTATATCTCAACACTTCCCTGTGAAAAACTAAGGAGAAATAAATTTGGAAAGTAAAATGGTGGAAATTGCTATGACCTTTGAGATGCTATTCTTTACAATACACAGTAAAAATATTGGGCTGCTCAGGCTTACATCAAGTTTACAGGAACATAAATTGCCACAATTGAGCTGCAAGCTTTATGTTCTTAAATCACATCATTATTCTTTGGGATATTGGAAGGGAAGGTAGAAAATAGCAGATTTCTATCCATCTCAAGAAATAATAACAGTCTTACTGATTGCCTTCAGTATTTTGCTGCAGTATATTAGGTCATTTTTAACCCCCTTATTTTCAAGAAAATCTCTTTTAGAAAACATCTACTATTCAGGATAAAAGATGACTTTGACAATTTGTTTGTCTGATAAGGTGAACCTAGTACACCAGCTTGTTTTTGTCTCAATTGTAACACAGAAAGGCACAGACAGTGGCGGTAAAACTAGACAGGCTCATAGAGCTATGGAATTATGTCAGTTTAAACCAGTTGAGGATCTGATCAAAACACCTCAATGTCATAAAACTAAAGCTAGTATTTGGTTTAAAATAAAAGCGAGGAAAACTTTAATAAGTCAAAAAGAAAAACAGATGGAGCAGACAACATGAAAAAATAAAAATTTTAGCAATGTTATAGAGTTCCTGTAGAGCCTGTAACAACCTTGTCTTCTGAACACAGTTACTGATTTAAAATAGACCAACCCCAGGATCATGTGAGGGAATGGTCATTTCCAATTAATTATTAATCCCATGATACTGCACAGGAATGATTATGAACTTNAAAATCTTCAGACTATGCCTGCTAGGTTACCATTAAACCAAATTAAAAGTACCAAAACCAAGTACTGCTAGAAATTCCTCATTTATGAGGTTTTTGCATCCCTTGGGCATTGGATTTAAGTAGGGACTAAGTGGTACCAGCTGGCTTTCATACCCAAGTGCTTGTGGGGATTCAATCTTTAATGAGCCAGAGAGCACAAAGCCTTCTCCTGAGAAGTGGAGGCTTGGGTTTGTGTTCCTTGTGTGCTACTTGCCATGAGTAGCTTGTTTTCCTCACCTTATTTGGTGGGATGCATTTGCTAATTCAATAAGAGGAAGCGAGTGCAAGATGCTAATAAATAATGTGTCATAGATAGCGAAAGATAATCCAAACAATAGAAACTGTAGAAGGGAAGCATATGTTCCCTCGGGGAGAATTTATTGAAAGCTGAGGTGTAACAATAAGAAGCTACATTCACAAATCTCTAAAGGCAGCTTTGCACTGCTTCAGCAGTGCAGAGCATCTTAAATCCAGCTTAAATTTCCAGTAGAGTATGCTTTTGTGCAACTGACTCCTCTGGCTTCATAAGGCTTTCCTAATGTATATGACAAGGGGAGAGCTGTGGCCCAGGTGACCTGTTCCCTTATGATTCATGCAGATGCTTTTGAAGCCACCCTTTGAGTAACCTCAAGCACAGTTCAGATGCAGCCAGGAGTGCAGGCCAAAGATTGTTATTGTTGTTGTCTGTGTTTTCTTGATGAGAAAAAGGAGAGGAAGTGAAACTCCAAATAATTCAGCCGTGCGTAAAAACAGGTTATGATACAAACCAAGTTAGCTTCTGGTACTGATTTTGCTTAGACTATGTGTCCTTTCCTGAATACTCATCTCTAAAGTGTTGCTCAAAGCACACTAGTCAGACTGTCTACACAAATAAACCCTGTGCTAGATAAAATCTTGAAGGTGTAGAGTTTCCCGTTTTCTGTTCTCACTGCTTATGAGGAATTTGTGCCCTGCATATCTCCAGTGGTTAAATACTTTGTAGTCTTTAATGTTTCTGGGCATGGCATATCTGTGACATGACTACAGCAACACATAACAAATTGTGGCACTGGCTATGGATACAGAAGGTCAGTAGATGCCAGAACTCTAATCAAACATGATAGAACTAGCAGAATACTTACGTGCTTTGAAGTAGTGTGACACACTGCCTTGCATTTGCATGTTGAGTGCCTTCAGCACCACAGATCTTTTAGGTGTCTATAACTTGTACAAGGCACAGGGTAAGTAAAGCCCCTCTCACGGGATCAAAAACCCACTAAGTATATGCAGAAGAGATCTGCTCCCAGGTAGCAACAAGAAGCACATGGGCAAGGGTTGTGACAAGAAATCTTTGACAGATTCTCATAGTTGGGATGCTTTCTGTCTGGAGCTTCTCCTCTTCTGTTTGTCCTTTCTCAGCTGAGTGTGGGTTTTACTTCTCACATTTTTCCTGGAAGACGATAAAATAAGGGAGAGGAATTGGCACTGGGGAAGAATTCTCTTCTTATTTCTTAAATTTAGTATTTGCTGAAGAGGATTCAAAGCCTCATTTCCCAGGAGACTGACTTAGGTACAAAAATCAAAATTGTTTGACTTTGGGAAGCTATCTATTTCTCCTTTGGAAAATGCTTCATACATGTGGAAAGGATGAGGGAGGGGGGAGAAAGAGTGTCACACCAGTTAATTGATTAGGTGTGGGTTGCAATTTCTCTCTGTTATGGCTAATATAATACACTGAAGCATTTCTATGAGTAAGAACTGAATTCCTCATTTCCCTGCTCCCGGTTGAGCCACTGTGTGAAGGGACCAGAGAAGAGGAAGAAAAGGACCATTCAGGACACCAACTTAAGGTTTTAAATGTATGTCTTGACTCGACTCACTCTTTCGTAAGGCTAAGTGATTGGTTTACCACACAGAAGTTTGTGGTGAAGTAGAGACTTAAATCCAGTTCTCCAAGATCTAGTTTGACAGTTTAACTATTTTACTGTGTTTCCTATTTTCATGTATTCACTTTGCCGTCTCTCAATTGTTGATCTAAGTTACAAAGGTAGTTGTTACTAAGTTACTTCTCTAAACAGTAGATGAAAGGCATATATATGGCTTTGTACTGCACTATGTTTCTTTACAGTAACAAAATCTCAGACTAAGAATCACCAATTTCTTTTTTTGCAAACTAAATCAGACTGATGATACAAAAATAAGAATATTTCAAATCTGTGGTGTGACTAAACGAGATGTGATCGATTTTGGATATCTTTGCTAAAGACAAATCCCAGCAATGGAAGAGTATGTAGAGTGTGTACTTCAATCCCAGTATCCACAGACATCCCTTACAAGAGGGCAAGTTGCTTTGCACAGCTTCAGTAAAGGTGTGTCATTTTCTATGTATCAGTAACAGTAATCATACTATCTCAGATGTTAAAGAGCTTGAAATATAAGAGTTGTATTTCTATGTAAAGAATATGTGTAGATAAACTGAGGTTAAAAAAAAGGTAATATTTTTATGACATACATTTACATTTGGAGTCTGCATGGTGGAAGAAACACAAAAACTGTTACAAAGGAAAGAAATCCCTTTAATTTCTGTTCATTTCCATTTGCAAGGTGAGGTGAAATGCTTTATGGAATTTTATTTTTTGATTTTTTGAATGAAGTTGAAATGAACAATGTTTGTTACTTCTTTAACAATAGCTATATCTGCAGTGTGCCTTGCCTGTTTCCCTGTGTATTGGTGCTACTTACCTGAATTTGCAGAGGTGGCAGAAACAGTTATATTTTGAGAACTGTAGCGAAAGAGCAAGGAAGAAGTAGGGGGAGGAGGAGAGGGAAAGGGTTGCTTTTGTTTATTTTTTGGTTAAACTTCTGCTGTTACACTGAATAATTTATATATGCTGTTTCAGTATGAGAAGTAGCTGCAAAAAGCCTCATTTTGAGGGTTTGTGTGTTATCACAATAATTTCTATATTGACTCTATGTACTACTCAAGCAAAATCGATATGTACATACAATTTAAAATATTGATTAACCTTGTAACTATATCCTGGCATCTGAGGTTCAGACTGGTGGATTATTTTTCCTCTATTACCACCAGCAGTAATGGTCCTGTAGATTAGCAGTTGATTCAAATATAACAAATCCAGAACTATCTACAGCTGTTAAGTGACTAACTGAAATTGAACTCTGTAATATGTGTGACTATTTACACTGCCTTAGCTTGATTGCCTCTGTAGCACTAATGGGTATTTTTTTAAAAAAATATTAAATAGTAGAGTATTGCAACACACAAATCAGAAGACAGAAATGGCCTCATTGGAAGGCAATTAGGAGATGAATTTGGGAAAAGAAGTGGTAGGGTTTTGTGAGTAACTTCTTTTTTTTATTATTTTTTCTTTTGGAGCCATTTGTAATTAGACCATTTTCAAACTAATTTGTGTAGGAAGTCGAGACACCTAAAGGCCAGCTGCCAATATGGTCCTTCTAATTCAGGAATTCAGAGTATTTCCTCCATCCAGTTCTTGTAGAACTTTCTGAAGGAAGCTGTTTCTTGTCCACAGCAGCATCTCTTCAATACTGGCAGGAATCACTTCTAATGCATATTTTTTACTTTGAGGTATGGTGATCTCTAAAACTTTCATCATTGTTTACTCTGAAGAACAGTTGATAGAGAACTTTGATAGAGTACTTACTACACTAGGTCTTTCTTTAAGGAGTTATGCTTGCCTGACAAGAACTTTGTTCTGGCTTGTGAAGAAACAGAAGAGAATCTGCTCAGTTATGTTTTTTACTTCTGTTAATCGTACCTTGTTTAAAATAGGCCTCATACTTGCATAACAAAAGGAGACCCACAAAGTACAAAAAAAGTAATCAAAAACTCCATTGTGTGAGTAGCATGCTAAAAAGATAACTAATTAACACTATGTATGGATGAATATAAAACATTGGCATTAAATCATACCTGATTTGAATTTTGCTATCTCATTGTACAAAGTGATTTTCTTGGGTTTTCAGGCTTGACCTTAAACTGGGAGCTTCAGTATTAAACACAGAACTCAGCCTGTCAGTTATGTGCACCTGACATTGACTGTACTGGGAGAATCTGAATTCTCAAGTCCCAATTCATCTAACATTCATATTGATCATATGCAAGTGTTTGCTCAGCATAGAGTTTTCTGAAGTGTTCTTGAGGAGAACTCAAGTGTGCTTACCTCAAGGTCTCCTCTAGGTACACTGGGAAGTTCTGTTAGAGACAAGGCTGAAAGAAAATCAGCCTGGTCCTGGGAAATAATTGTCCCCTGGTTCTTCCCTCTTAATATTTCAGTGTAGATATAGCCTTGGACCCCCTAAAGACATAGTCCTCAGAGCACTTCTGCACAAGGCTAAGATGTGGTTTTTCTTTTTATTCACTCTGTTTGAGAGAAATGGTTCAGGCAGTCTCTGTAAGAAGTTTTTCTAACTTGTTGCTTCCATACTGCAAAATTTTTGATACTCTTCATTATGCTTTCTCTAGACAACTGGCATGTGGCTAGTCATGTCTGGAGAATATCCTCTCTAAGGATGTCCTTTACCCTAGGCACTTGCACATGTCCAGTCTCAAAACAACTTCATATGTGTTTGACTGCTTGCCATTTATTTTTCAGATAGTGGAAATGTCATCTCCTTTTCTAGCAGCCTGGTTTACCTGCTTGTGGTTTTGACAGTCTTCATTGACATGGCTTTTGGGTATGTGGGACTCTCCATGATGTACCTTTACAGGAAGGTCCTCTACCTCGGCCGCAATGTCTTGCCACAGTGCAGCAGCCCAAACAGATTTACCTCTGCAGCCATAGTACCCCAACCATTTGCCACCAGCCAAGAGTCAGTATAGAGAGACACTGTTGGAATGTTTTCTCATTCAGCAGTATCTGGAGCCAACTGCAAAATAGCTTGATATGCCTTTTTCTTCCACAGTTTTTGAGACGCATTACAAGGGAATCCATAGACCAGTTTTCCACTTCTGGTGGTTTTCCAAAATATGATGGGACATATCAGTAAATAGAGCATGTTGATTCCCATTTTCTGGCAATTTATTTTACAGCGGCACCTTTTTGGTATGAGTCACCTCCTCAGGCAGTATCCAAAATATCTGCCTTCTGCTCAGTCTTCTTGGAACTCTGGCTGGTTGAGTTTCCCCAGTCAAACCCATCATATGGTCAGTACTAACCACTTACCCTATGTAGCCCTGGTTGTGCTGGAAAAGCCAAAAGCAGACCCTGAGTCCTGAAACGGAGCCCTCAAGCTTGGTGTAGAGCAGTAAAAGGAACAGGTAAGGGAATGAGAAAATCAGTGATAGGAACAAGAATGTCAACACTGTGACCAGCAACAGCAAATGAAAACTTGCCAAGCAACAGCTGAATAGTTGTAACATCTGTGAATTCAGTCTAGTACATTCTGATAAAGTGTATAGTTAACTTGAGCCCTATGTGGTGTGCCTAAAAAGGACTTCTGTGGGTTGGCACCAGCTGATAGTTTAAGTCCCCAAGCAGTGTCTTGTTCCCACAGCTCTCCTGTAGTGGCACAGAGTAAAGTACTGGGAAACCAGAAGGAAAACCGTCATGGGTAAAGACAAAACCAGTTTAAGAAGTGTGTTTGTAAATACCAATAAAGAAGTTATCTGCTCATGGTTGTTGCAATGCGGGTCAGTGGTGACTCGCTGCAACCTCCCGAAAGTGTCCCAGAGGAAGGTGTTCAGGCAGACGTACAGCAATCCCACACCCACACACACCACAGGTAACTCACTGATGATAAAAGACAGAAAGGGCCTTTGCACAGAAATCCAGTGAGCTTTACTTCAACTGCATTGAAGGGGTCCAGAGGCGAAGAAAATGACTGTCATTCCAGGCTTATATAGGGGCACAAGGGGGTGGAGTCAACAGTAACAACCAATCACTGAGAGGTGTGGGTGGGGAAGAAGGGAGTACAATGACCAATAGGTAAACATGAGGGCAAACGGACAGGGGTACAAACCAATGGGGTTACAAAGAACAGAGAACCTGCTAGAAACCTGACCATAAAAGGTCAAACTGGGGAGTAACAGCAAATGGGGCAGGGGGGTGTGGCACTGGGGCTGGCTGACAACTTGTCACTTAAACAGGGAGTCCATAGGAGAGGTGGAAGTTTAGAGGACATTCTTCCAAGGCATAGCCCTAGGAAGGCCCCTAGCAGGCTCACAGGCCTCCACAGGTGGTGAGAACAAGCAGTCACTCTCCACCAGCAGATCGATACCTAGATAGTCTCCAAGCAGTGGCAGCGTGGAAACACAGCTGTGCATTACTCTTATGATATGGAATATCCCTTTGGACAAACTGGATCAGATGTCCTGGCCACATCACATCAAAACGTTTTGCCCACCCCAGCCTAACTGCTGAGGAGGGCAGGGTGGGAAACAGGGAAGATCTTAACTGCTGTGAAATCACATTTGAGTAATGACTAAAGCACTGGTATGTTTTCAGCATTGGTGGCCACAAATCGAAACCTCCATGCAGGCTGCTATGGGGAAGGTTAAGTCCATCCCAGCCAGACACAGTACTGACTAGAAATGTCTTGCAGAATAAATGGTCTTTATTCTAATCTCTTGTTCATATCTCTTCTCAAAATACCATCACCTCTTCTGACCAGTTCTTTCATTTGTCAAACTGTCAAAATGTTTGTGGTAAAACTAAATTCCTGTAGAGATGAACTTTTTCCTTTGTTAGAAGCTGACAACAGATCTGTGTGATAAATGTGAAAAAATTTAGATCAAGCCTATGCATTTATTGTATGATGTTGTTAGAAGTTCCAGCTGCAGACAGTGACTCTTGTGTGAGGCGCTGTACAAACATGGGATCAAAACACGTCTTCTGCCATGAGGGGAGTCACCTTTTCCATACCAGAGTTGGTGACAAAGCTGTATGAATCCAAGCGAATAGTGAGACAACATTGGTGTGATAGGCAGTGATTTTGTCATCATTTCTTTCACCTACTGTTAATAGGCATACTTCCAAAAACAAGACAGGTTTAATGATGGAGAGCAGGAACTTGTTCTCTGGGTTTGTGCTGGAGCAGGGATGAAGAACTCACCTTTGCTCAGTTGTCAAGAGATGGCTTGATTCTGAAAATGCTTGCAGAGAGTGGAGAAGCTGTTCCTTTTCTGAAGACATGATTTATTTCTTGTCTGGAAGCTGAATGCATCTCAGCTTCCAAGCCTTTCTCTGAGCAAGTGAGACTATGGGCACTTGGCACCTTTCAGAATGTCCTGAAATGTGGCAGAATCGTGATCCTTCCAAAACTTTAAAAGTCCATGATTGATGTAGTAGAAGTCTGAATTTCCCCTGTTGTCAAATTCTATTTCTAGCTTAGCAAAATAAAAATCCTTCTTTACTGAGGATATGCAAATTACATGTAGGGTCTACTTTATCTTTAGACACAATTTGTGAACTGGTGTATGAATTTTTAAGTCCCTAGTGGGGACTCCAAGTCCCCTTTGGAGGCAAGTCTCCTAACAGAACACTGGAATGAAAACCAAAACCTCGTAGGGAGGAGCTTGTTTTGTACTGATTAGTGTTTACTTATTTTTCTATAGAAGTATCTTTTGCCTTTAAATGGAAACATTTGAATCCAAGAATGATTTTCAGAAGCAAAAGACTTTATTTTGAAATGCCATGTCAGCAGATCCAGTGCCTCCAAAATAAATAGTTGCAAGGTGCTTCTCTGCCTTGAATTCCTCTGATATTTTGTCCTGTTTTTAATATATTTTTAAAACTGAGGTGTAAAAATAATCTCTCTGAACTTGACTGCAAATACTGCCAGCTAAAAAAGAAAGAGATCAGACAAACAAGTGGTTTTTGATGGGCTTTAAAAGCTCAGTCGTTCTTTCTCTTATGAAATATGACATTCTCATAAAACCCTTTTTCTCTTTAATGCCAAAACAATAGTCCTGTTAATAATGTAATGCTGATGGCACCAGCCACCTCTAGTCATGAGAGAAATGAGCTGGCCCAAGCAATATTGTACTTGAGGGACTTGTCCAAGCAAATGTGCCTCTCACCTTTCCACACTAGAAGCAGCTGAAGAAAAGAAACATGGTGATACCTTAACATGATACACAGAGGCTACATGGCTGGTTGTGGTTTTTTTTGTGGTTGGTTGTTTTGGTTTGGTCTTTTTGTTTTCTGTAAGTGAAATAAAATAATTTAATTTGTAAAGTAGGATATCACACCTTAAATAGCGCTATGTAGATGTAGGAAATGCTACTTTGATAGAAGCTATTTATTAGAAGGGGCTTTGAAATTGTGGGATTAGAAGTTCATGCAGAAATAAATATGTGATAAAGAAACCTACTATCTTGATCTCATCCCTGCGTGTGAGTCTAGATAGAAGGATGCTCTGAGATGCCTTTCCACCCTTTGTTTCTGTCCCCTTGTATTAGTGTGAGTGTTCCTGGCCACTTTTCACCATGTCAAAAGTAGTTGTTCCTTTTTTACACTTCACATTGAAAATGTGTGACTTGCTTTTAAGTGCTGCCTTAACCCCACAGTGAACTATGGAGATGAGCCTGCAATGCTGAATTCAAAAGAATGAAGTTTGCAAAGGATCAGTTACTTCCCTTAGTCTGTTGTTAACCTTTTGCAGCTAAAGGTGGGAATGAGGGTGCTGCGGGTGCTGCTTACCACTTGAACTTCACAAAATGCTAATAGAGGGCAAAGAGACAGAAGGCCCTCTACGACTGCACAAAGTTGCTGGACCAAATCTGTGCCTCACTAGCTGACCTCAGCACTCAGTTCTGCCGTGTGTCCTACCAGGTGTGTGGGAACAGAGTCCCTGTGCAACAAGAGGAGAGGCCAGCTCTGCAGTGGATCCAGTGTCTGTTGCATAGCTGTTATTCTGGGAACTGAGGAGAGGTGGGGAGGGGGTGGACACCACAGACACACAGGGTATTTACGAGGTTTTTTTAAAGGTCTCATTTAAACATAATGATCCGTAGGACACTGGTTATTTAAGCCTGTTTCTGGAGCTTGAAAGTGACTGGCTTTGTTCTCATCTGCATATAGGAATTTTCTGGCTGTTATTCCATAAGTGTTTCACAAGTGAATGCTGAACTAGTTTGTTGGAGATCCATTGACTGGACTCTTTAGCCCCTTGCAGAACTAGCAATGAATGACCCAACAGGTTCAATAGGTCAGGTTGTAAATTTCTATATACGGGTACTTCTGAATAACCCTGCTTATCAGTGTAACAGGTGCACAGTGTTCTGCTTTTGGAGACTGAAGCAGCAAGAGAAGCCTTGTTCAGCTTTTAAAATTCAGTTGTCATGGGAAGGGATCCTCAATCTGTACCTCTCCTACCAGTTTGTTGCCAGGACCAGAAAGAGATGCCCTGAGTCTGGAGAGGAATTTCAGGTCAGCAGGAAAGCACCTGAAGAGCAGCCCAAAGGAATTCCAGCCACTCCAGCTTCATTGGAGGCCCAGCTCTATGCAAATGCACATATCATGGAGAATAAATAAGAGGAATTAGAGATGTGCACATACCTGCAGGGCTGTGTCACAACAGCCAGTGTTATAGGGATGAAAACCATTTTTCACTGTCCCATATGACATCCTAAACTGGAGAGGCATGTATTTAATGTATAGCCACTCAGTGAATAATAAATTAGCTGGATGTTTACACTCAGTGAGTTGGAGTCAATGGCTCAATGTTGCGGTGAAGACCAGGGATGAGTGGTGTTCCTCAGAGGTCATTATTGTGACCAGCGCTGTTTAACAACTTTGTCAACAACATGGTCAGTGAGATCAGGTGCACCCTCAGAAAGTTTGCAAATGGCGCTGTTATAAACAACGCAAAACCTGGGTGGAAGTGAATAAATAAAATTTAATTTGAACCCAATAAAAGTTACAAAGCAAAGGGGGGAACAGTGCTGGGAGCTTGATGGGACTCCTGCCCACCAGAGGCTCAGCTCACAAAATGGCGTCTCTGTCTTTTATACCCTGAGCCTCATTAATATTCATAAATAGTCCGTATATGTCCTCCACATTGGTGGAGCCCTTCTCATTTCTTGATTGGTGGTGTGATGTTACTCTGCCAGGTCTCCTGGCAACAAATGCCTCCCCATTTCCTGTCACCTCTTACAAGGGAGCATCAAAACTATACTGTAACAACAAAAATACATATCAAAGAACTATAAACCCCAACAAAACTTCTCCCCACCATACTCAACAGCCCTTTCTCATTTGCATGAGCCAATCATCACCCCCTATTCATAACAGCACCACCCTTGTAGTGTAGTTGACACGCTGGAGGGAAGGGATATCATCCTGGTGGACCTGGACAGGCTTGAGAATTGGGCCTGTAAAAACCTCATGAGGCTCAACAAGGCTAAGAGTGAAGTCTTGCAAACATGTTGATAGCAGCCCTGAGAAGAAGTACTTGAGGTTGGAGGAAAAGCTTGACATGACCCAACAATGGGCACTTGCATCCCAGAAAGCCAACCAGATCCTGGGCTGATCAAAAGCAGCGTGGCCAGCAGGTCAAGGGAGATGATTCTACTCCTCTGCTCCACTCTTGTGAAATCCTGGCTGGAGTACTACATCCAATTCTGGGGCCCTCAACATAAGAAGGAAATGGACCAGTTGGAGTGAGCCCAGAGAAGGACCATGAAAAAGGCTACAATGATTTGTAGTGGTATGACAAGGGGAAATGGCTTTAAACTGAAAGAAAGTAAGTTTAGATTAGATATTAGGAAGAAATTCTTTACTGTGGGGGCAGTAAGACGCTGGAAGAATTTGCTCAGAGAAGTTCTGGATGCTCCATCCCTAGAAGTGTTCAAAACCAGATGGGATGGGGCTTTGAGTAACCTGGTTTAGTAGAAGGTGTCCCTGTCCATGACATCATAGAACTATAGAAGGGTTTGAGCTGGAAGGGACCTTAAAGATCCAGTTCCAACCATTCTATGATTTCCTTGGATTCAGTGAAAACTGAAAGATTAGTAGGTCCAGTGGGTAGGAGGATCAGCTGAGAGTTTCATTTGTGGGATGTTCAAGCTCAAGCAAGAAGTGCCTGAGGTGCTGTGTGAGCTTAGAAGCTGAAGAGTACCACAAGAGCTGACATGAGTAGAAGACAGGAGGGGATACAAATGCCAATGAGAAATTTTCAAAAGAGTAAGAAGCTTTGCTGCATGATCTTGTTCTTGAATACAAAGAGGGAAAATGGAAATTACATGAAGCAGATTAATGAGTGAAACATGTCTTTCATGTACTGGTTGAGAAATGTGGTGTTTGTGCATTAGTCTGCTTGTGCAGTGCTCGGCATAGGTGTCTTTAAAGCCATGTGTTGCTGGGGAAAAGGCTTCCCAACTGTGCCATTTCATAAGGAACCCTTAACATCTATTGGTGTAAGTAATGCAATGGTGTGTGGGTTAAATCACAAATTTATGATAATTTTGCTTTGCTAGTTATTCAGGGAAACAGATATAGGCCCTGTGGTCATTTCGTATTTCTTAACGTAGACCTAGCTAGCATAAAACCAATGCTGAAAATTGTTGGCCTATTGAATGAATTGGGAGAAATCCTCTTGCAGCTCCATGTCAGCACCAAATTCTCTGAGAGATCTTTGAAAAATCTCAACAGCAGGTACTGCAGCTGCTAGCTTTTTCCCTATAGTGTTCAGGGGGGCATTGAACCATTTTCATGGGAAAATCTGATTAGGAATGTGGTCACTTAATTAAGGAGTGAATGATCTACTCTTTTTATTGCTGACTTTTCTTTCTCCTCCTCTCTCTCTTTTTTTTTTTTTTTTTTTTTTTTTTAAAGGGGGATGCACCTCCCTTCGG
>VXBB01004402.1:93217-138382 GCA_013399915.1 Illadopsis cleaveri
AAGAGGGATGACACTGCCTTCAGGCCCAGTCTTCAGATAGTGTGAATTGCTCCACAACTGTCCATACTGCTGTGCTGGTTAATTTTTACCAGCAGAGGCTCTAACTTCCCAAGCGCAAGAACATTGAGGGAAAGGGAGGAATATTGCCTGATGTTTTGGGAGAATGGTTATGACTTGGTCTTGGATCATTGGGTTCAGAGAGAGTTTTGTCATTTGACTTTAATCAGAACAGGATCAGAAGCCTTTCACCAGAATGTGAAGCTCTGAACAAGGGTATCCTGAAAATGTAACTTTCACTCTGTGACTGAGTCTGTTGTCCCGACAGTCTGGAGAAGTTGGAAAAGTTATTCTGCAGCATTGCATACTGATATCAATAATATACTAAAAAAAAAAAAAATCAGAGCTATTTGGAAGTTCAGACCCTTTGCTTAGAAAGTGGGTAAAAGAGAAATATAAATTTTTGTTTGCTGGTGTTGAATAGAATCAGTTACTGGTAGTTGTAATAATTTCAGAAGCCTGGAATTATGATTTGCTTATTAATTTTTTATTTCTTTGGTAACCAAAGAAACCCATTGCATAGGACACTGTACAAACACATATTGTGCAATATTGCTTTGCTCTGTATAGCTCACAGATTAAAAACCCAAACCCAAACAAATAACCAAACACAGACACACACATCCCACCTCCCAAACAAACAGAAACAAAAGGGAACAAACCCATTTAGCTTAAGAAAACAGAAATCTAAATATACTTGGCATCTTTCTACTTTTCTAGTTGCTGTAACAGGATAAAATTAATTTGTGAATCTTATGTCAGCACTTGGTTCAAATGCTTGGATTTTTAAAGATCTGCAATCGTTTTACGAGCTCGGTGGTGTGGTGAGGGCTGGTGGTGACCTCATCCTGTTCTCTTTAGGGACGAACAAATGGAGGAGTAGGGAAGAGAAGGGTCAAAGTTCCTATTCACTTCAAGAGACAGAAATGTTTACTCATTTAAATAAAGGCAAAATATGGACTATCTATGTTCTCCGGCTGGAAAACTTGAAGTAATTTTCTGTGTGTTTCTCTACACTAATTTTTAGAAACGTTTCATGGTTCTTGATTATTAGATTTAGACTTCGGAATTAAAATATCAGTTACTCTCTATTCATCACTCTGATTGTTGCACTGTATTAAAGTGTGAATATGTCCTCAAGAGTAAGGACTATTTTCCTATCTTGCATTCTTAAAATGGATGTTGCACCATATATTTTGTGAGAAGTAGGGTTTGAGCTTAAGTTTATTGACTGTAGGTAGAATCACTTCAGAGACAATGGTTGTATTAGTACTGTAATAACAGAGGCAAAACTGGGTAAAAAAAAATTAGTGGGGACTTATTAATGTATTTAGTGAAGAGTAAGCAGAATCAAGCAGGGCTTTTACAATATTGGTGGCAGATATTATTAAATTTGTAATGACGAGTCTTAGAAAATAAATCAGCTGACGTGGCCAAGGGCAGTCTCTGTAGAATTTGAAAGCAGAGGAGGGAGCTTGGTGATTCTTGGAACAGCCAACATCAATGTAGAGTTAGCGGACTGGGAAATGTTTTTTTAAATTAGAGGCCTGTTGGAATGCCAGAAAATTGATCAGGCAGGATTTTAATTACCAAGATATTGATTAAGATAATAATTATCCACAAATTAAGAAAGGGTTCATAGTGCAGGATTGCTTCCTTAAGCTGTTTGTGAGCTTGCACAGTCACAGAGTCTTGGATTCAGCCCCAGGGAACTGAGCCAACTCTGGCAAGTGAGGCAGAGAGGACCCGTGGGACACCGTGGTATCAGGCTGGGAAAGATGAGGAGTACTTAGGGAAGAAGGAAAGAAGGTTGATGGTTTGGTTTGGTTTGGAGTTTTTTTTTCTTTTAGGTTAGTAAAGGGTAATTTTGAGGGAATGTGCCTGAGGAATTTCTTCTGATTATGAAAATCTCCATCTGTACAACTGAAAAAATAAGTGTGATTTCCTCAGAGAAGATATAATTAAAATGTGTCCTGGTTAAGTCTACACAAGTTAAAGGCTGATGGGGGTAAAGTCAGTATGAAATTAGCATAAAGTATTAAGCAGGTACTTTCTTAAGCTGCAGTATAATCAGTGCATTGAGGAGCAAAATAGGTTGACACATAGAAATGAAAAAAAAAATACATAGAACTAAATTTCTTTTCAATTTATAAAAATCAGTTTTTCGAGCTATTTTTCCTTTAGCCACTCAATTTTCTAGATCACACTTTCAGAGCTAGGAATGTTTTATCTGTTAAAAAGGACAAATGAAGATCATTGTAACAGAATATGTTGAGGATGTGTAATGGAGTATTATAGGTTTTGCTGTGTAGTCAATGAATGTATTTTTTTAAATGAAAAACACTTTGCTCTTTTCTCTGACTTTTACAATGGTACAGAGTAAAGGTGTTTGAGGAGTGGGGTGAATTATAGAGAAATAGTCTTAGTTTTGCCACCCACTAGCAATAATAACTAGTCAAGCTTGAAGCGAGGAAGCAAACCATGTCCTTCCAGCAGATAAGCTGTCCTACTGCTTAAGGAGAATACAAAGAATTCCTATTCACAACAGCTCCTGCAGAAAAGAAGTTATATTCTCAGGCACAAGGGAAGAGTCATCTTATTACGGGCATTTATTTGGGGGGAGAGAAAAAAAATCATCACTTTTATTCCCCTTTATATTCATAGTGCAGTAAGGGCCAGAGAAAGCAGTTCCAAGAAAAATGAAGTGAATTAGAAAAGGAGCTAGGACAGAGCTCCTCAGAAATGCTTTTATTATCTATTTTCCATAATGAAAAAATGGAAATAAGCCTTATTTAGAGTATATTTTTCTTAAGTTGCTGGAATAATCAGATAATTTGGGGTAAAACATTGAAATGGCCTGGATTTCTTTAAATAAACTACAGTTATTCAATGTAACCAACATACAAGCCCATCTTTAGCAAGAAACAAAGTTATAGATGTCTTTGTTCTAATTTTTTTTAATAAATGCATTAGGTGTTCTGATCAGTGAAATGTGATGAATGGGAAGATGCAAGACAGGAGCCATGTATTAAATTTTAAAAATACTTTTTATTTAGCTTTAAGTTGATTTTTGAGGAGAAGAAGAAGGGTGCTCTTTAAGTAGCAACCATATTTATGGCAGAACCTTAATATAAATTAAATCACTTTAAAGGAATTAAAGGAATATGCTTTGATTGTATTTGTCAAATAACTTGGTCAATGTAGAAATAATCTACCAAATTATGTATGTCAGGTGAGGTAGGGATCAGAGGAAGGCTTCCCTCTCAAATGCTGTGGAAGATGACATTTTAGTTCTGTCATCTGCTGAACAGATTTGAATTCATATTTTTGCATTTCCATAACGTGCTCTCCTTGTTAAAGTTCCCATATGGCTGCTCTTACTCTCCTACTAAAGTTATTTTAATTTATATAATGTGCTTTATCCTGTCAGTGGATTGCTGCTTGAACCCTGACAGCATTACCCGCTGTGAGTACCCAGGCACTTTGCATAACCCCTCAAACCCCTGGTGATTTTTACTGCTGTGCACAGACAATGTGGGCAAAACACCTCTCCCTCACCCTCCATGACACAATTTTCTGCATTAATCAAATTGCATGCACTCTCTGCACAGAAGATTGGTGTAGTGTATTTATTCCTAGAAATCCATCCACTCCTTCCTCCCAAAACCGAACACCTTGGGCTTGGTCACCACCTGCCTTCCACAAACAAAGGTTAAAGAAATTTACAGGGATGTAGGAGAGGATGGTATACCTTGTCTCCTTTCCTTGACTGGCAGTAGTGACTTGCACCCTGTTGTCCTGAGCTCTTCATTTGGCTGCTGCTTCCACAACAACCTGACAAGTTCATACTCTGATGTGGCCAGGCTGGCCAAACTGAGTGCCGTTTCTTTTCAGTGCCTGGGTGATACAAAACAAAACCTTAGAGGGGAGATGTCTTTTTCCTGGTGATCCAAATAGATCCTTCTTCCTCCTTATGCCATCTGATTTCATAAGTGGCTGGCGCTGCCCCTCTATCTTTCCTATCCTTCACTCCACACACTTATCAGTCTGTCTGTTCTATGCTTCCCTAGCTTCCATCATGTGGTAAAGAGCAATATGCTGGGGCTGCCCATCTTTAGTGTGGAGCTACCTTCACTTACACATCCAATAGAAGCTCCTCATTTCCCAAATCTGGGAATCTGGGCTGCTGCTGCTAAGGACTACATTTAATCTCTCAGCCCCATGGTGCAGGTGAAGCTCTTTCAATCTCTTACTTCAGAAAATTGTAAAGGAACTGGGGAAATCACTTTGAGTGAGTGCATTGATGTTCAGGGCTGGAATGCTAAAATCAAGCAGAGGAAAATATTTAGTGGATATTGACCATGTTTTTGCTGCATCAGCCTATCCCTGCCCATCAGTCATTTCTGTTTCACAGTGAGCATAAACCAGAATTAGCACTTTGAAGTTAGGGTGTGGATGGCAATATAAATCAGTTGAGAATCTGCTTTTTGTTTTATGACCAACAAAATGTTTGCTTGGTGCAGACACTTGCTAAACCCTTCAGCTTTCAATGTAAAGTTCTTGCTGTGGCAGACAATGGCTGCAAGATTTTGCTGGCTGCTGTGAGTGAAAGGGAGGAGTTCTGATCTTTTAAACTTAGAAGAGGATCACAGAAGCAGTGAGGTTCAAAGTTATGAAACCTCTCTAATATCCAGCAGCAATGTAATTTTTTCTTTATTAAGGACATTTGCCTAATTTTTATGTAAATAGCCACTGCCTGGTGGCCACTCTAATCCAACAGCATTTCTGCTGGCAAACAAGGGATTAAGAAGAAAATGCTGTATTGAAATTAAAGCTGTAGGGCCTGATAGAGCTAGATTACCATTAAATTCTACAGATACTCTATCATTCTTGCCAGTTCCATTGTGCTTTATTTTAGTGCTCAGGGTTTTCTATAACTGGAATACTTCTTTAATCCTTTTTTCACACCCTGTAATGAAAACCTTGATGCTGAATAATCCACTGAGGTTTGTGCATTTGTTAGATCTCTGCTTCATTAAATTACCAAATTTTAGTGGCAGCAGAGAAGCATGGCAAAATGTCAACATGGCTTTACAAAGCCAGAGGCTGCCCATTTCTAAAGATGAGTATGATATCTATTAATGCTTGTTTTCTACATTTAAGTACCAACTTTTCTAAAGTTATGAAGGGATGGAAAGAACTCCAGGGCAGGCTTTCAAAGTCCGGTAACATGTATTTTTTCTCAATCAACATTAGATTGGACCAAGAAACCCAGGGATATGGGTTTATAAGGACAGTGAGTCTGAACTCCATTACTGGATATCTTGGGATTTGTTGGACTTGCACTGTATTAGTGATATCATATGGTCTTTGATTGCTCATCAGTATTGTGGCATTTGATACTGCAAATACATGCCAAAGGAAACAGAAGTCCAACATGAAACAGTGGAATCAAAGGTACATATGCTTTCTATTGGCTGATAAAGTGTCTTCCCCCAGCCATCTGAGTGTCTGATCTGCAGACGCTAATCTCTGGAATTTGGGATGATGTTCCTAGTCCCTAATCAGTGTTATATTTCATGTACATTGCGCTGGGACTTTCTTGGGTTGAGGAAGGGAGCTATTACTCAGGGTAATGTAATGTCAGTAGCAGAGCTGAAGATCCTGATATATATTTATTTAGGTTCATGCTGAGGGGCATTGGTACAATTCTAGCATAGGCTAAAGATCAACTAATTTCTTGATTCAAAGCTTGTGCCATTTTTTTTTTCCTTTTTAATTCAAAATGACCCACAGTTCAAACCTATTCTTTCAGAGAGCCTCTTGGTCATGTCAACAGGACTTTTGGTTAAGAAAGGAAAATAGACGTTTGTTCTTAGGGTAAATAGCTACTACAACGAATTCTGCTAAACAAAACTGCATGCTGGGAAGTACAAAAGGGAATCATTATTAAGGAATCTGTTAAAACCAATATGGGGCCTAACACCCCATGTTGAGACAAGATTTTTCTGTCACTAGAATAACTAAAGGAAGTCTCATTTTTAGCAATGCTTGAGAGGTACTGGAGACAAGAATTTAGTCACACTTCACTTGGATTCCTCAGGAATGTCTTTGTTTTGTTTAATACAACTGATTTCAGTTGTGATGAGGCAGAACCCATACCTGAATGGAACAAAAGCAGTCTCAACAGAAACCTGAAAGAGGATTTACATTTTATGGGTTTTGACCTTATGGCTCCTAGGAGGAATGAGTCATGCTCCTGTGAGACATGACCTATTCTTCTCTTCTTTGGCTGGAATTGCAGAACACAGGCTTTCCAAGTATTGTATGTTTTGAGTTTTTTAAAATTATCCACACACACACACACACACACACACACACACACACACACACACACATATAAAGCCTATGTATAGTTTTCTTTGGTCTTTGTTCTTGGACACTTTCTTTCCATTTAGTAGAATCCTGGTTCTGTTGCTTGATGCTAGTCTGACCTGTGATTTCCAAATGCCGGGTCATAACGGAAGGGCAACATATGAGAGTTGTGGAAATGCACAGAAAACTGCTGTGCAAATTTGCATCAAGTGTCCTCAGACATTTAAGTTCTGTAAGCTGTATGTTGGTGAGATAAACACCAGGAATGTGAACAATTATAATAGGGTTGAAAAGGAGTTTCAACCCAAGTGCTAAAAGGAAAATTGAGTGAACAGATGCTCTCACTATCAAGATGATTAGTTTTAATAGTGATGTATGATAAACTGTAGCTATCTAGTGACTTGTCTGTGTAAGACATGACACATACATAAAGCACAGCTACAATAAGGGACAGCACTGCAGGAAGGGAGGGATAGATTTACTGATCCAAAGTATGTATATTCATCTTACCTTGAAAGGAATATGAAGTAGATGACTTTTTGAAGTCCAAACTATTTCTATGTAAGTCTATGAATTTTCATTATTTTCAGTGCTTTTTATGGGGAAGGATAGAAAAGTGCTTTAACTGCAAACTTATCTTTTTGATTGTGCACATCATGTTACTTTGGTTGAGGAAACCTAATAATTTCACTGTAGAGCAAATCTATTGTCTGTTGTTGCTAGTACTTTATGAAATTCTGAACATAAATAAAGCTAATGAGTTTGCATGGGATATTATCTGCTAATAAATTCAGTAGTAGAATGAGTGTCACAACAACAATTACTGAAACAACATATGCTGAAAATAACATAATTTGGAAAAGGCAGGATGGACTAGTGATACTGTTATCCAGTTCCATGTGATCCAAATCCACTGGTCCTATTATGGTGCATTGCTCTTGTCAGACCTTGTTAAATATGATGACTGCTAAGACTCTTGGATTATCTGTGGGACTCCCTATATTTCCTGAGTGGATTCCATGTGGAAGTACTTGGGATTTTCTTGCATTCTGTTTGTCACTTTTTTTCCCAGTCGAGAAGGTAGCTCACTAGAAAATTGTACAGTGGTGCATGAAGTAAGAAGGGAAATTGTCTTGAGCAAATTTGATGTTTCAAATGTCAGTATAAAATATAGTACCACTAGATTGTGACATTGTCTTTCCAAGCAGCAAGTGCTTACACTCAGCACTGTCCCATTCATACCTAAAGGAAGACATGTTCTCTGCACCAAAAGAAAGAGTTTGAAGGGCTTTACAGCTAAGACAGTGAATCCAGTATTGAGGATTCAGCCTTGCATGCTAGAAATAAAATTGCCTATAGTTTTGCTAGTTGGGGTAAAGATTTATAAGGGAGCTGAGTCTGTATGATCCAAGGGCATAAGCCAATCACTGACTATGTGAAACTGGCAAGAGATTGCCCCTCACAGTAGGGAGAATACTTCTGCCAAGCTGTCCACTGAAGGGCTTTTATCCTTGTTTTGGAAGTACTTAGTCCTGTTTACTCTCTGAGCTGGGATAGAACTTGTGTTGATCTCCATTGATCAACCACTGGTCTCATCTGCTCTGCCAGCTTCTGTGTGGGAGTCATACTGGTAAAACAATGACACTGTGTTTTCAGAAAATGTTAACTTATATATGTTTTGGCTGTGGGGGCTGAGAAGTACCTTGAGTGATTTATACAAGATTGGACTGAGAGGTGTAAAAATAGCCAGGGCTGGGAACAGCCCTAACAAGCAGCAGTTTCTGGATATGGAGTTACAAGGCACAAGCCAAAAACACATGGCAGGGGAGTTGGAGGTCCAAGGCTCTTAGCTCTTCTGTCTCATGTTTTCCTCCCCTGTTTTAGTACAAGTATGGGGTCTAGCAGTAAATCTGACCTTGATTAAAGGATATTTGTCTAATCACATGCTCCTGGGAGTAGAGATGAGACAAAATAGGAAAAGTTGGGTCTGCTTCCTAATCTCATCATAACTGTGAGGGACAGTAATCAGCTTTAGGTCAAAATCAGCAGCAGAGTACTTTTCCTTCCATGCTGCTCAGTTGTAGTGGCTGATCATCAAAAGTGCAGAGGCAGGATCACATGTGCACTCCCTTATGCTGTGCTCTTGTTTCTCTTGGCTTGTGTTGCTTTGCCACTGCTCCCTTTGGGGGCTGCCCTTGTCATGGGGGAGGGCATCTGAAGTCCTCAGCCCCCACCCCTGTCTCCCTGCTTGGCAAAAGGCATGATCCTGCTCTAAAGCAGAGGCTCTTGTCCAGAGATAATTTTAGCTCCTACCCTTTCATGCATTGCTTATTAGTCTCCACAGCCGTGTCTTGTCTCTGTGGATCTGTAGGAAACAGTCTGAATTAATATCAGATGAGGACATTTCAGGAAGTATTCTTGGGACTTATGCATGGAGGAGATTCTAAAACAATGAATATTGTGGCAAAGAATAAAATACATGCTTGCTCTACTGTTGGTTTTTTGTGGTTTATGAGTTTGGTGTTTTCTATGTGGTGTTGTTTTTTGGGAATTTTTTTGTTTGATTTCTCTCACTATGAGACACAAGGCACTGGTTGGCTGGACTTTTGGTCTGACACAATATTGACCATCCTCAGTAATGTTCTTAACGTTCAAAAAATACTAGATTACAAAGAGAAATAGCGTTTGGATCAGCAGTAACAGTTTCTATTTGTGGCAATCAATGCTAGACAATTTTTTTATTATTATTATTTTTTTATTTTTTTATTTCTTTTTTGTTTACAGATGCCTAAAATCTCAGAGGGAATTTCACTTTGTAACTGTAGGAGGTGCTCCCACTTTGAGGGGGTAGAGGGGAATACATGGGGCCTGATTTCTCTTTTGCTGCTTTGGGTGAGGAAGAAAATTTTGCACATAAATCTTAGGTAAAGTTTTGACCACTGGAAAGAAATTCTGCATGTTTACTGCTGTCTAGGATTAAATTGGTGGTTTATTTGTATATGTGAGGTTAAATAAATACATACACTACTTCCAGGTCTAAATTTGCTCCACTTACATGTATATATTTATGCATATTACATTCTCTTAAGTAGATGTGTAGAATGTATTTACATCTATCCTGGAAAAATGTTTAAATACATTTCTACAGTCACATATATACCTCCTACATTTGCATGTATGTGTAAAGTGATAGTTTATCATTGCCAAATATGTACAATGCTCAAAATCACATTCATCTATACAGGTATTTGATTCTTTTATCAGTCCTGCCACAGAACCTGTTTCCTGGGTGGGAGGAATAATGAGTGAGAAAAAGGTGCTATTCATAGAAAATGGATCACTGAAACAAAGTTTCATGAAATGTTTTTTTCCCCACTTTTCATTAAACTTCTGCCATTTTAAAATATACATTTTTTTTCCCCAGAAAAAGGTGTATTTTTCTAAAAGTCCTTTCCAAGCTTCTTAAATGCTACTCTTTCTTATTTCACTCTTCAAAGATCAGCAGCAATGCTATCCCTCTTTTCAACTTCAAACTGTGCTGCTCTGTTGGTCCATCACAGCAAGAGTGCTTTGAACCTGAGTTGAGATCTAGCTCCTTTTTTTGGAACCTTGATAAGGACTTTTTGAGAGAGCTGTAATTAGCATTTTCTTTTAACCCCAATGGCTCTTTCTTGACTTGTGTAGAAGTAAACCAAATAATAATGAACATATTTACACATGTGTGGTTCCCTTGGGTCCAGCAGATACCCTTTGTTCATACTTCATGGTGTTTTTTGGATCCTGTTAGCTGGACTTTTAGCCAGAGATTGTGGTATCTATGAAACTTTTCACAGGCTGCTGACTCTGTGTGGGGCAAGCGTGAATTGACTTTGGTTTTCTCTCAGGGGTGACTTTATTCTGCACAGAGTAAAAAGATTTGGTGAATGTCAAAGGAAGGAGCCCCAAGTCACATTGATCTCGCTCACTAGACAGCCAGCCCCTTGGTGGCTTTTATTCTTGGTGGCCCACCTTGGCTGCAGCAGTGGGAACTCTGAATGCCAACAAGACACCGTGTGAATTCAGGCAAAGCTGAGCTCCACAGTTGCTTCCTGGTCTGTGCTTGCACTTTGACCCAGGTGATTTGACAGCAGGGGATCAAAGGCTGTAATCTGGATAAGTTCCTAGATAAGGCCTTAACAGGTGTAAGTGCTGGAGTGGAAAGCAGAGGATGTGTGCTGCTGCTTTTCCTCCAACTATAAATAGCCAGGTCATCAGTACAAACTTCAGCTGTTTGGCATCAGCCTTTCCAGCTGATTTGTGGAACACCACTGAGCACTCCTAAGACCACTCTTTTTACTCCTTTTGTTCTGGATATTCACCCATGTCACATCTGTGTGAGATGTGGAACATGTTGCAGGTAAAATCAAAGACTCTGTGTTAGTTTTCTTTATTCTAAACGCTTGGTGGTTGGGGTCTCAGCCCACAGAGAAGCCCTTGCAGTACCTGGGGACCGCAGCAAGTGGTTGGGGTGGGTTTTTTGTGGGGAAACCACCACTGAGGTGGTTCCATATGTGTGTCCTGTAGAAAACTTAGGCTCTGAACCACTGGTACAGCAGAGGGAATGAGCTGCTGTTTTTGATGGAAGTAGGGGTGATGAAATCAGCCAGTCTAAATGGGATAAGGGTGTGCCATGGTATTGCAGTGCTGCTGTGACTTCTGAAAATATCTGTGGGAAAGAAAGGTTCTTATAAACGACCTCGTTAAGGGAATCTCTAGAAATAAAAATACCTTAAGAAGCAGAGGATTGTAAAGTTAGCAGCATCTTCATTTTCCTTGAAACTGTATCTTATCTGTCCTTCTCCCAGCAATTAAATATTTCCTGGTCTATAAATAGCTTTGTGTTCACAACACACTTTTTAGGCAGTAACTTGTCCAGATATCCTGTAGTAAGAGAAAACCCTTCAAGTGTGAAGGATTTGTTAATGGAAATTGGTTCAATAAAGCTTGCCTTTCCACCCTTGTCCCCCTCCCCACCAGCACATGTATAGACTAAGCAGGGGCTTGCTGCCTCTCTGTAGTAATGTGAATTTTGAGTTGCTGATAAATAGAAGCAGGTTAACAACTAACATCAAAGGTTTACCAGATTAAAGTCAAAGGGAGATGGGTTTTTCAAGGGCTTGAGTAAACAAAAAGGTTGAGATTCTCAATTATCTCTCTAATACAAGACTCAATAGGCTTAAATGGATAGAGGAACAAACATGCCCGTTCTGCTGACCGCCACACTACTGGGTTTCTTACTGTAAGTCAGTGAAAGGCTACATAAGGAGTGAAAGATAAGGCAAATAGGTTTGCCTGGAGAGTGAGAGATCACTAAGAAAAGGTGACTGTTGTGTTTGATGTAGTAAGAGGTGGAGGAAAAACTAACTATGGCTTAATGGGCACATAGCAGATTCTGAGACATATGTGGCAATTATTAGTCATACTATTTGAATCCGAAAGGGCATATGTTCAAAGGACTGCTTAGAAAGGCTCAGGCTGGAAAGAGGGAGCTATTAAATCAGCTCTGCTCCTCTGAGTGTGTGGTGGGTTTTTTTTTCCCCCTTCCCTCAATCTCTTAGGATACATCTTGAGAAGGGTATGATGAAATTTCACAAGTTTTGCAAGAAGGATAAGATTTGTACCAATTATTATTGCTGAGATTTTTAGTTCTCTCTAAAAAAGCCAAATTTACCTGCTGTGAATATGGTTAGATTGACAATAGGACACATGTACCACCTGCTTCTATGAGATTAAGATAGTTTAAACAAAGCCACACAGAATGTGTCATAGATATTTATGAAGTGCAGAATTTCTAATCTTCTATCCACTGTTGTGCTGTCCCTGAGTAATACAAAGAGGAACCATATGAAATTAGAGATGAAGTGAAAAAAAATGCCCAAGCACTGAATTTAACCCATCATCACATTTTGCTCACACTTGAGTTTAAAACACAAAAGAGGAAAATTGTAATTGCATTTGCAATTGTACATGAGGTGAAAAAGGTATAGCTACCTCTAAAAAAACCCATCTCCTTCACTTTGAGTTCTGATTTTTTCTATCTATTTTTTGAGACTGAGAGGGTGACTAGGAATTATTTTTATTATGAATCCTTCACACGTCTTTTGTTAAGAGTACCCAAGGACATCTTTTATTTCTGTATCAATAGAATAAGTGCATGTTGGCTGCTAGCTTAGTGTGCACACTCATACAAATTTTAAAAAGTATTTAAAGCCACATACTATTCAATACCTGATGTTCTATTCATACAGAATAGTTGCAGGTAAACAAGTGTAAGCAGCTAATATTGTTTGTGCTATCGCAGACCATAAAGTAGTTATTGTGCTCTCTTGATTGTTTGCGAGGTCAGTGGAATTCAGTGTGCATTGAATTTTTGCCAAGAAGCAAAAATCTAAAGTTTTTCCACTTCTAAGAGTCTCACATGTTACTAAGGTATTTCACCTACCTTCTTGTAGTTGTACTCAGTTTGATCTACAGCACTGCCCCCCACCTGGTGCCTTAAAATTTTAGAGATTTATTTTGGACATCATATTGCTGCCTGTTTTCCCAGTTTGTTGAACATTATGAGGGATCTCGTTCCACTGTAATGGAAATGATTTGATCTGTTCAGTGACTTCACATTATGTTACAGTCTTATCACTCCTATTTTTACTTAATGTTGTCTTCCACTAGTTCTTCTGAAAAGGCTACTTTGAAGAATACAATTTTATAAAAAATTAGCACCTGTTTATAGAGGAAAAAAGGGTTTTGTTTTTTTTTTTAGTGAGGGGATGGCAAGCCAGAGAGGGTAGAATACTCTGAGTTTATATATATAAATATTTAAAGTGGCAGCCTGGTACCATTTAAGTGTATGGGTTTGCAATCTGTAATTGCTTCCAGATTTTTTATTCATTTTGTCCAAGTGATGTAAACAGGGTTCCATAATTATGTCTATGTGAGAGCACAAAACCTTAGAGACAGATGTACATTGTGCAAAATGGAGCATGCAGCTGAATGTAACGAAGCATACCATCTTCTGAGATATTGCATAGAGAGCTAGATTTTAGCCAGCTTATGCTATGTGCTGCCATCCTGCATATTATTATGAAATCAACTTTTCCATAGTTATTCTTTTGTTTGTAAAGTAATACAATTTTTTTGGTGGTTTATTATCTTCACAGATTCTGTAGCAGTTTACTATGAGCTGTGTTACATAGGTCTCTGGCTGGTTTTTGAATTTTGGAGGTAATAAAACATCTTATTTTACTTGATTCCCTTTTTTACGTCTTAAAAAAATATGTGACTCCACAATTCACTGATCCCATAACAGACTGGGGTATTATTTCTAGTTGGGATGTTGAAATGCTCAGTGTTTCACCTGGGCAGCTGTTGGGTCCATGAGAGTTGCAGGAATGTGCTATATTCCTCTCATAGGAAGTTAGGGGATACAATGGAACACCACATTTTCTTGGTTTTTATCATTTGCTAGTTTTGCACTGCCCATTAACAAAGCTTTGTATCAACAAAGGTAAAATGTGAGGTGTTGTCTACTTTGTCTGCAGTCCAACAACAAAATCTGCTGTAGCAGACTGTTCTCACCCTTTGCCATTATATCATTGTTGCTATGGTGAATTAGGAAAATGCTGACTATTAACTTGGTGTTGAATGAGACATTCTTGTCTCAATGAGTGGAGATTTACCTACATAACTCTCTATAATGTGGAGGTAGACTCTTGTTTCCCATAGAGAAAGCTCTGTAGTTTGCAGTGCCCTTAGAAACAGCTGTGGAGAGGTCCTGTGTCACTGTCATGCCAACCAAATGGATGATTTTTACTTAATGAGAAGAAATAATTCAGAGACCTGCCTCTTTCACGTGGAAAAGGAGTGAAAAATAGCTCACTCTGTATTTTCATGTTCATTAGAGTTCCGTGCAATTACTAATTAGAAATGAACTAAAATTACAAATTAAGCAGGTAAACTGGCTGCAATTTGGTTTCCATATGAGCATACTCCTTTAAGATTGCTATTGCCAAAGCAGTGAAATAAAGCTAAAACCTCCACTAGCCTTTTTTTTGACATTTCTCATACCAGTCTGGAAAGTGCTAAGTGTTTCATGTCAGTTATGTGCTAATGATGGCAGCATGCAAGCAGTGAGCAAGTGGGAGGACTCTCATAATTTATGGAGGGAAAGCAAACCATCCACATGTTCCCCTCCCTTATGTGGAAGGGCAGCTCAGTTATTTCTGTGTCTCTGTTCTTCACCTACTGCTGGTGACAGAACTCAAGGTATGTAGAGAAGGAGACAACCAGAGAGGTGGAGGAGGATGAATGCTACGCCACTTTCTGTGAGAAGGCATGAAGTGGTCCAGTATTATGGATGTTTTCAGTGAAGCCCTGCCTACAAGGGGCAAAATATGACCGGACCATGGAGCTCAGCAGAAAAAAAAAAAAGGGGGGGTTCGTGACTCTCTTCGGAATCTAGGCTAAGCAGAAAGGACAGATTTTTTGTCCATGAAAGTTTTGAAGGATGGGCAGTGTCATGGTGGAAGCTATATTCAGTAGCTCTGTCTCAGAGCCTAGCCAGGGTCCTCAACTAATTCCCGAGTGCACGTCTCCATGAGAGGACAATCACAGCAATCTTGTCATTTGGTGAGACAACAGATGAGTTCTCCTGAAAGCAAGATTTTGTCTGTTGCAGTGGTTATAATGCTGTTACGAACCACACACTTCAACTGAGAACTGTGTTTAATAATAATGACCCGTAACATTTGAAAGGAAGCCACGGAGAAACAATGATAAAACATGAGAGAAGTTTGTGTCTGTTTCTACACAAGTCAAGTGTGTAAACGGTGAGCCTTAATTAGCTCTGGCAACATGACTGTTGCACAAGTTAACAGGAGGTGCAAGGAGCATCTGCTTGCCTTGTTCAAACTGACACAATGGATCTCTTACATTGCAAAAGAGATGGTGCAGATGCTTTAAGTTACAGAGCAGAGTCTGCTACTCAGACAGATGTCACCCTTCACGAAAAGAGAAACTTCAGACATGGCTTTTCTTATAATTGAAAAGCATTGTCAGCTTGGCAGCTCCTTGTATGTTTAAATGACAGATATTCATACTAGTTGAAAATGAACCCTGCTCAGCAGACATTGGGAATGTTTTGTTATTTCCCTCTTTCTCATTTCTAAAAGGATAGTAGATCATTTCTGTTCATTAGACTTGATAGGAATTAGGCATGGAAAATCAATTCCCTCAGCCTCTTTTCATCTTGAGGCTGTCCCAGGTATTCTGTCTTGGAACTCCTTAGTAACATCAGCTGTGGTCTGTGAAAGCAGTACTGAAAACTGAAAGCAAAAAAAGCAAATTTTATCCTAGAGATGCCAGCATTGTCTTTTGCCCATTTCTCTTGCTAACATCATCATCTTTCTGGTTGTGCCTATCCAGCATGTGGGAGCAATCACACTTATCTAGGCAAAAGGAATGTTAGAGTAGCCTGGAAATACTTTCTCCCACTCTATCTCTGCATTTACTTACCTATCACATCATCAGGTAGATTGCTTTTACCATTATGCATGGCTTTATGAATAGTGCTTTAGTGCTATGGTCTGCTCAATAAGGAATCAGTGCAAAGCATTATCTTTCCCAAATGTATGACTAAGAAATACACTTTCTTATCAGTGTAAGAATTTGTTTCAGTTTTGAGTCCCGTGCTATCTCAAGAGACAGAGTCCTGCAGCATAGCTGTCTGATGAATGGTTCTGTGTGGAGAAGCAAGATGAGACAACGCGGTTTTGTCATATGAAGTTGAATTATTGTGAATTTCAATTAACAGCATTTTTTCCTCTGTCTCGGAATGTGTAGATCTGAAATTCATGAAGATGAATTTGAATCCTTGCAGCTTTTGAAAAGCTGAATTGTTTCACCTGCTGTCCAAACATTTAGGATAAATAAACCCCCTGATTTGCTGTCTATGTTGTTACTCATCAACAAACAGAATAACAAAGGGATGAGGTGGGTCTCAATTACTTCAGGATCATTGTGTAAATTTAGTAAAAAACATTACAAAGTTAATCTTCTTGTTTAACTGGTGTAATTTAGTTACATCAATGATATTAAAGGCCTTTACTGCAAACTCCAATAACTCTAAAGCCAGATCAGTGTCTTCTTGCAAGCCTGTGTGTGTTCAGAAGATATCAGGCTTGAAAATATTGATGACATTATCTTAATAATGCAGTTACTAGGGTGCCTTTTTTTAGGGCTTCCCCTCCTTGGATTCTGGAGACAGATGCCTTTTTCACTTCATAATGTAGCAAATTTTGGACTGATTTTCACAGGATGTTGTACCCACATTTTATTCCAACAGACTGCATGAAATACAAAGAAATTGCAGATATAAAAATATGTTTTATTTTGGTTTTAAGGAAGCAGTTCCAGTGAAAAATGTGTGCACTATGGAGAGGTAGTTTTAGAAGCTAGGCAGTATTTGTCTCTAGTGCCTTGCTGCATTAAAGTTGTCATGCTGCTGTTTAAAGGTGTAGTTGCCATATCACCAATAAGTGGAAAGCTGGAGCTGACCATAAGTAAATGCAGCTGGGGTCCAAGAGCAGCAAGCCCTGAAAGAAGATGGGCTAAGGATCCTTAAGCTTGTAGAGAAGGCATTAGGTTTGAATTTCATGTGGTTCTTTCTAGAAAACCATTTCTGTAATAAATTTGGCATCAGGAAAGGAATTCTTCTGTCTCTGAGTGTTTTGCTGAGAACAGGACAGGGAAAGCAATATTGCTACAAATTATGGCAGTGTGAAATGTGTGTATTGCCAACCTTGAGCTTCAAAAAGCACAAGCCAAGCATCATAAAATCCTGACACTAGTTCAAGTATTTTCAGCTATTTAAAAAATTCACACATGCTCTGTTCTTAACTCTTCCTTTTTACTTAAAGTTTTCACTCGACTGTGGAATCTGAGACTTCAGGAGAAATACCAAGATAAAAACCAAATATTCTTGTGGGGACTGGTGGAGTTGTCTGTAATCAAACAGCAGTGACTGTAGTTAATTAAGTTAAGTTGGTTTTCCTTTACTTGATTTAACTATTCTGTTAGGTCAAAAGCAAAAATAAGGGAAGATATATTGTAGAATCCTTTCAACTTTAAAAAGTTCAAAAAAAATCTCAAAAATTTGTAGTACTACAAGGCAAAAATGTAGACATAGAAAGGATTAGGACTGGAAATCCTATCTCCAGCCCCTGGAAGAGAAAAAGTACATTAGTCTGGAAAGAAAGTCTGCGATAACGCAGTTTTGATTTTTGACATTTAGAAATCACAGGCTCTACTTGGCACCAGTCCTCAATCTCCACCTGCAGAACTCAATCAAAGGACTCCGCAAGGCACAGTAACTGTTTAATTTCTAAGTCTTATTGAACAGTATTGAGATTGCTTTAAACTCCAGGCTTTGGAAACAGTTGTGACAGCAAAAATGGCCAAAAAAAAAAAAAAAAAAAACAAAAAAACAAGCCCCCAAAAAAAGAGTAAGTTCTTAGTATATGAAAGTATCCTGCTGCTTATTTATATATGTTCAGTCTTTAAGGAGTTTCTGTTAATGCCAAGGCAGATTATTTGGAAAAATTTTGACTAAATATACTGGTTTGTATATACGTTTGTTTGTTTTAACTAATTTGGTGTCATCGTAGTCTCCTTAAGGTAAATAGTTGTTCTTGAAAATAAGCCCAGATCTAGTGAGATATAGTGGCAAGGAAAGCATTTCCTACATAAAAATCCTTGCAGTCCAAAGACTGGTATGCAGGCATTCCCAGGTGAAATATAAACTTTCACTAGAAATCTTTTGTGTTGCCATTGTTTATCATACACATTATCTCTGTTTATGAATAATTTAAAGGACTTCTAGGGGATTCTTCAGCTATAATAAATGTTATACGTGTGACAGGGTGTAGCCTTTAGACTTACACAACTTTTTGAAATTTGTAATATTGTCAGGCCAGCAGGGGAGAGGCTAAAAATCCTGTCTCTGGAAAGGTTCATGAGAGTTTTACTTTTGGCTATAGAAAAATCAAGATTTTTCTCAAGAATTTCTGAAAAATCTTAATATCTTTCTGCATCCACCCACCTTCAATTAGTTGATAATTGTTAAAAATGTATCATGGAATAATTTAGTTTGAAAAAGGCTTCCAAAGTCATCTGATCAAACTTTTGATCGAACGCCATCCTGTCAAGGAAACCATAGAGCTAAGTACAATTTCCAGCTGTTTCTTGAACACTTCCAGGGATGACAACTACACCACTTCCTTGGGCATCCTGTTCTAATGCTTAATCAGCCTTTCAGAAACTCTTTCTGATGTTCAACCTGAACCTACTCTTTTCCTCATCCTTGGTGACAGTGTTCCCCACATGTCTAAGAAAGGATGGAGGTTTTCATTGGATCTCCTTTAGTGGTTAATGTATTTATAAAAAAAAATTTATCATCTTTCACAGCAGTTGCCAAATTGAGTTCTAGCTGACCTTTCACCTTTCTAATTACATCTCTACATGACCTAATGATGTCCTTGTAGTCTTCTGGAGCTGCCTGTCCTTTTCCAAAGGTCATAAACTCTCTTTTTAAGCCTGAGTTCCAGTGAAAGCTCCCTGTTCAGGCAGGCCAGCCTTTTTCCCTGCAGGCTCATCTTTTGGAACACAGGGTCAGCCTGTTCCTGCACTCTTGAGATTTCCCTCTTAATGTATCTCCTTCCTCCCCTGTCCCTTCTGAAGAGCTTGTATACATCCATTGTACCACTCCAGTCATGTGAACCATCCCACCACATTTCCATGACTGGGAAAATACCATACCTTTCCTGTTGCATCATGGCTTCCAGCTCCTCCTTTTTACCATACCTGAGAGCATTTGGTATAGAATTTTGTCATTTGCCTTTTGTCTGATTTTTGCAAAGAAATAATTTGTAGCTCAAAATATGGAGTGTGTGAAGGGTAGGTTTGGCACAGTCATGTGGATTATGTGACTAGTTGCATGTTACCCTGCAGAATGAAATTTAACTGGAGGCTCCTAATGAGCTCATAGGGAGAGGGATGTGGCCCATATTTTTTCAGTATCTAATGATGCTATTAAACTTGCCTTACAAAGGTAGCTGGACAATTTACATCTGGTTTTATGATCTGTAGATAGGTACTGTTATTTTGTAGGTCTATATCCTCTTATTATCCTATATGGCCTATAGACAGGTATAATACCCATTATTATGACCTTCAACAGCAGCCTGGGCTGCAGGGACTGTACAGTATTACAGTTTAATATCTTAAGAGGCAGAGAAAAGTAAGTATCAATAAAACCCCAGAACTTCATGAGAACAGATTTCATTTGAATTCATCAGCTGTTAGGAAGGATCCCAAAAGTGCTTTGGAGGCCAAAGGATTTTGAAAGTGTTGGAAGACTTGAGGCAGCCTTGAAGATATGCCAAGAAAACAAGGAAGGATTCTATAGGCATGGTAGTAGTAAGCAGAAATGCGAGGATGATTCAAGCCTTCTGCTGAATGGCTTTGGCAGGTTAGGTCAAAAATGGCACAGAAAAGGTTCACGTGGCTGATGTCTTCTTTGCTTTGGTCTTAACAGCTAAAGTTAACTGCAAGTTCCTTTGGCAGGAAGCAGTGGCAAAACAAATGGCAAGCCACTAACAGTAGAGTAGGATCAAGTTGCAAAACTCTTGTGAGAACTGGACACATACAGGCTGGTAAAATGTGACAGAATAAATGACTGGAAAAAGCTAGAACAGATTTACCAAGGTTAAACAGTGCTCCATTGTCTTATATTAAGAAACAGCTTAGTAAAGGATGGGAGTATTTTGAAGAGCATCTACCATAATTTTAGCAAGTCATTTGTCATGGTCTCCCACAACACCTTTGTTGACAGCCTGGTGACACACAACACACTTCAGGTAAGTGCCACAAGTTGTATGGAGAACTGGCTAGGCTGCTGAGCTCAAAGCTGTTGTTGGCTTATGGCTTAAAGTCAGATTTGCAACTAGCCACATGTGGAGTTCCTCAGAGATCAACACTGAGTTTGATACTGTTCAATATCTCTATAAACACTCAGTGTGAAAGGCTTGAATACACTTGTGCTAGGCTTGCTGATTATGAAAGACTGGGAAGAGAAGTAGAACGTGAGAAGGAAAAGCCACCATGCTGAAGCACTGAGAGTCTGAAACCTGGCTCAACAAGGTTTTAAAGGAGATGAATGTGAAGTTTTGATCCATCAGTTCGGGAAAGATTGAAAAATGAAAGAAGGTTTGGTGAACGTGTCACCAAGATGATTAGACCATTGGAGAGCTTGATGTATAAAGGAAGTATGAAGAAATTTGGTTTATTCAAGCTAGGGGAGTGAAGGCTTTGTCTGGCATGAATCAGTTTTCTGGTCTATAAAAGGTAGTTGTAGATAAAATGGGAGAACTGTCTCGTAACTATGCAATGATAATCTTATTGCAGGCATGAGCAATCTCAGAGCACCTCCCTCTGATTACGGCAAGACAAAGAACCTTAAGAACCCATGTGTTGACAGAGAAATGGTAGGATCCTGTTCCCTGGGAATATTAGACCTGATTCACAGGTACCTGCATAACCTGATACAAGGCCCTGATTTCAACAGAAGGTTGGATCAGATTAATTTTAATCCCATATGAGAAGTTTCAGCTTCACTCAAACCAGATGGGTTGTGCACACACATATACACAGGCAAAAGCTGAATTTACTCTTAAGACTTTGGGATTACAGTCAAAGTAAATGCATAATACAGGTGTATTATTGTGCAAGCTAGGCAACACTGATATTAAGGCTTCTGAAAAGCTGGCTCAGGCCATTTATAAACTGGGCTGGAAGAGTTGTCTTCTTCATAACAGCCATCTTAACAGCTACTGTTTTCTTACTTTTTTATCATTAATGATACTGGGAACTGTAATAAGAAGTAATAAATAATCACACATATCCAGCATTCTACAGGAAATTGAAGACTGTGGGATTTGATCTTGTTGGATTCCCTTCATGTCATTGTCTGAAAGACCCATGTTGTCATTATTGGAAGAGAAGATACTGGTGAGAGATAAAATCCATGTCGATACTTACTAATGAAATAGGTTTAGTGATCCACTATAGAAAAGGCCTTGAGGGACATGAAAGTTGTCTTGTCCCAAAGAGATGGGTGGATCAGTGACTGTCAGAGATGGCTGTGAACTAAATGTGTGGTTCTTTTTTTCTGACATTATGACAGGCACAATTTGTTACAGTGACTTTATCTTGTACTATGGCACTCAGAAACGGTGTACTTGTACTCAGAAACAGTGAAAATAAACCTTATTGCATAGCTGGTTTTGTCTAGGAAGGAAACATTTTGTATTGAGTAGTTTGCAATACTGCATAATCTGTGATGAAAGAAAATGTGGGTGGAAATTGTTTCACTTAGTTTAATATTTCAGTAGCTGTGTCACAGGAGTGTGGTGATGGGGTTTTTTGTGTTTTTCTTCTTAAGCCTGAAGTTGAAACATTTATCTCTGCACAAGTGTGCTGAGCATATATCTTTGAATATGCTATCAATATGTCCTGACCCAGATGAAAGCTTCTTAAGTCAGTTTTTTGCTCAATCCTGTTTTTGCACATTAGCTGTGAACAGGATTATTCTTTAGTCTGTCATTCAAGCTGTTCAGAGAAAGAAAAAAAAAAAAAAAAAGAAAAAAGGAGAGGGGAGACAACAGATTCCGAGTTTTTCTGTCTGACAAGGGACCAGCAGGATGATGACCCAAACTTCCCACACTGCAAAAAACTACAACTCCTTCTAATACATATTACAGAGCACCCAACTGACATACTAGAAAACAGCAAAAAGAAATTTTGGATATTTTTCCACCTTTAATGAGAACTGAAATACTCATTGGGGTGTAATTGTAGCATTATATTTAAAGACATCTTCTGGAGGAGCACTAGCACAGAATTGTCTTGCCCTATTCCTGCCTCCTGGGGCTTGTGTGAAAGGAGTTTCCTAAGTCTGCTTGTGATTACCTAGGCTGCTCCAGTCAGGGAGAATTCAGTGCTATTGTGTAGCAGTGAATCAATAACTCTGGAAAGCAGAAACAGACTCCTGTTTATTCCTGGGATGTATTTAGTGATGGCCCTGACAGGCCAGATTTCCCTGTGATGTGTCAGTTTGCCTTGGTGGTCATCCTGAGATTTGTTTCCTGAAGGGTGAAGACAGAGTTTAGTCATCTTTAATTTTGGTCTGTCTGTGGGGACCAGGGCCTGTAGTGAGTGAGAATTAGAGCAAATTGAAGCAATGGCTTTTGTGTTGGTGTAATAATAACTGAATGTTCAGAACTGCTCTCCATCTCAGGCTCTGAGGAAGGATGAGAAATGAACTTTTGGGGATACTCCATATCTGTTGTACATGATTCAACTTGCTACCTAGTCAGCATTAGGCAAAAGCCTGTGGCTTAGCCTCTTTTTAGTGGTTGCAGCTCATTCCCTGTAATGGGAAGACCTTCAGACAGGCTCCAAGTCAGGACTGCACCCAAAGGCCACCATTAGGGCACTGAAATGACACCGTTCCAGCATGGTACAAAGCCACCCTCTCCTGCATTGCTCTGATGTTGAAGGCATTTCCACTCTGGAACCAGGGTTTGTCAATTTCTATTCAGAGCTTTAAAATATGGTTTTCCTTATCTATCTCCTTTTTCCACATATCCAGGCTGAGGACCTGTAGGCATTCAAACTGTGCTGCTTGGTTCAGCAATTAAACGCAAATAGTTAATTCCCGTTTCCTCTCTATGGCTTTGTCATTCACTGTAGCAGCAAAACTGTCTGAAGTATTTCACTGCACCCTATTTTGTCTTCAAATGGACAGCAGTCCACCACCTAACAGAAAGAAGTAAAGTTCCTAGCCATAAGACTCTGTTTATCAAGTATATTTGGCACTGATCAAATTTAACTTGTGGGAAAAAGAATACTGAATTTTCTTCAGCAGATAGTGAAGTTTCTTCATCTCATTTTTCTCACTGCAGAGAGTTTGTTTTATTCCTCCTTTGTCTTCAGCACTGATCTCTTTCATCCTGATATGCAGGATGAAAGTATGCATCCTGATTTGTTCTGCTGAAGTAGCAGGGGATTTCAGCATCCTGACTCTGCAATGTATTATGCCTGACTTCTGTTTGGATGTGCGGAAAAGGACATTGCACGAGGGGCCTCTTCCCACCAGAATACTCCACAGGGGGCTTGGTGTAATTGCGTTTCCCTGAGAACAAAGGCTTTTAGCTTCTTCTCCAAATATTCTGTGGAAAGATAAATTTGAGGCAAATGTTCTCACCATACCAACCAAAGGAATTTTTTAGCTGTGGAAAGCGCCTTGAACAGCTCTCCTGAAGATATAGGTATCTTTCTATGGTACCCCTTTTCTGCATGATTTTGCCTTTGAACTTCTGAGTGGACTGAAACAATTCTTCATTATTCCATCTGAGACCAGAATTTCATAGGCTGAATTAAAGTCAAGCATAGGTAATTCTTGTTCTGGATGAGGTGATACACTTTCTTTGTAAGAGAGAAGCAGTGATATGTTTATTAATAAATACAGAGAATTAACAAGGCTTAATAATAAATGCAATTGGTTAGAAAAATTCATTGATAAGGTACATTTGATTGTCACAGAGGACAAGATCAGGTAAAAGTATCAGGAACACCCTCTGACTGAGTCATAAGGTTCAGAAAGGACCCCTTTGCATTTTAAACTCCTTCTCAGAGTGGAGTTTATCTGTATCTGGATCCAGACCTAGTCCCAGACTTGGTCAATGCTTTGTGGCTAAATGTCTGCAATCAATCCTTTGTATTAGTTAGCTAAGATTTCCAAGTTTACCATGCTAGTAATCACTGAGAACCTGTCACAGCAAGGAATCTCTCAGCCTCAAAGAGTAACCTTGAGAGGCATCTGTACTCAAGGGTGGATCCTTCAATGCAGGAGAGCTCAACAGGTCCTGGACTGTCTACTGTTGTGGAGTAACAGAGTTATAGACATATTTTCAGTCTGACTACAGAAATTAGTCATTCTTCCAAACTTGGCTTGAGTCAGACTTTGACCAGCATTATGGTTTGGGAGAGTGTGTGTGGGGGGGTAACTGTTGTGTTACCTGTCTCCCCTGAATCCCCTATGAGTCAGATGCAGTCATCCCAGCCAAACACATTTGTTGCCATCACTACTGGTGGTAATGGGTTGAGCAGAGTCATGGGAAATAAAGGTCAGTTTGGGCAGCTGGGTGGAGCACACTATTACAATTCTGAATGATTCTGATATATGAAACTAGAAAGAGATCATTCAGTTTGGTGTGTCTTAAAAATTGTGATATCCTGCATGAAGTAACAATAACATCAGTTCCTCATTTATTTTGCAGCATGCAAAATGCATTTGTCCTAAAATATTCCATTTTTTAAAATCTGAAAATGTAGAACTAGAACTTGGTGTAAATCTTGAAAATTTTCAGACTTTTAAGTTGGAAATCCCCACCTCAAACAAAATTATGAGACTTTAAATCCTCATTGAATCTTTTTTCCACAAAAAACACTTGTTGAAAGATTTATAGTGTGTTCTAGAAATTATGTTTCCAAACAACTGATTCTAGAATTCTATGTTATTCCAGTATGAATAGAATATTCTCTATTATATCAGCAGAAAAAGAAATTACACCAAAGGAATATGAATGACTTTAATACAATACAGAATAGTTAATAAATAGTATCTTCCAGGGAGCTGAAATCCTCCACATCCTGATATTTAAATTTTCTTATATTCATAAAACCAATTCTAATAATTCATAGGCAAAATTTCAAATCATTGCATGAGCATGTACTTGGAGTCTTTCAGACCAATTCCCTCCCAGCAATTTGGAAGCTTTTCATAACAGGTCAGAAGAATATTCTTCAGCAGCATCAGATCTACTGAAAAAAGTAGAACCTTTTTAAAAGAACCTTGTCTTTTGCTCTCAGCAAGAAAGTTGTATGGTGTGGAATCAGACTGCAGAGGTGAGCTGGAAAGTTACGTAAAAGATCACGCATCAAGATCCTAACTCAATTTTAAGTAATGTGTTTTGGGCCTGATTTTGGAGAAGTCTGAGCGTCTGCAGAGCTGTTGAATTTCAACTGTCATTTTGCCCCTTGCTTTTGAAAACTGCAGAAAGCCTGCTAGGTCATGCAAATAAAAAGCAAGGTACCCAAGATCAATTTGTAAGGTCATGATTTGGGAGTACTCACTGGTAGATGTGGGTATCCAGATCCTCTTATTATGTCAATAACCAATAAATAAGCCTATGTTTTGCATAATGTGACACAATGCTGGAGCATTATCTCTGTAGATTAAAAAGGAATGCAAAATAGAAAAATCCTAAGTGAGACTTTCCTTAGAGTATGCCACTGTTTCTCCAGCTAAAAGAAACCTAAACCAAACCAAAAGCAAATAAGCAAACCTATCCCTCCCAAATATGTTACATAAATAACCCAACTGAAACTCCAGAGCTCTTTCATGGCATTTATGTCACAGGCATTGCCACTCAGTATTAAGTGGTGCTATGTTGTCTGACATCCTTCTCTTATTAACATGTTCTTCAATAGTGTAAACCATCAACGAGATTTTTAATTTTTTTTCAAAATATATCATGTTATTTCTGCATTGGCTCAGTGTGAAATGATGCGGATATCATAGAGATAAAGGAAAAACAAGCTTTAACAAAAATTGTTTGGGAAATTGCAAAATGAGAGAAAATATATAAATTCTGAGGTAATATAGGAACCTATCAGAACACACAGAGTTTTCACTGTTTGTATTCCTGTCATGATTTTTTTTTTTTTATATCTGTGCCTAAAGAAAGTATATAGATGTTTCATAACATTCAAATACAAGGAAGGGTGAGGGATGAAATCCAAATCTTACCTTGCTTTTCTGCATTAATGCTGGGCTTTTAACTTTATTATGAAGTCATTACGGTTTATCATGCCAATAGCTATATAGGGAGTGTTAACCACAGACCTCTGACAGAATAAACCATGCATTCACAGTAAGTATCACACTAAAAATTCTATGAAAAATTAAGCACATGCATGAAGTGCTTCTTTATTTAAACAACAGTTCCTGCTTCCTCAGCCTCCTATACCCAAAGGCACTTACCTATACTAGGCTGAGTACATTCAAACTATCTTATAACCATGCTGGAAAAAGAGAACCATATAAAACAGTTACCGACAGCTGGTTCCAACGTGTTTGTCTCTCAGCTTACTTTGACAGATGAGACTGATCAAAATAGAATTAAATTAGAGATAGGCTGTGTCTATATAAGCAAGTGAATCAGCAGAGCAAAAGCCTGTGGCCACTCTCTGTTTGTGGGGAAGGTGGGGGAAGTTCCTTCATACCATCTCTGAAATATGTCTTCTGGCTTAATTTCATCCTAAAGGGGATACAGATCAGCAGCTCTGAGACTGTCACCTGAAGTGAGGCAAACAGAGGACTGAGAGCTTGGCTTCAAAAGTACACCCTGGCCCACACACAATCAGTGGTGGCAGACTTACCACTGCAGGTTTTTGGATAGAAAAGATCCAAAGACTAGCATTCAAAGCAGTAATCCAGTGTCATAACTTATTTTAAAAATTAGGTCTCCTTAGAATGATGTTGACAAAAGTTGTAGTTGACATGAGTATGACATGGCCTTCTGGGATGGACTTGCAAGACAGACGAGTCAGGTTAAAGCAGCTGATGTGATTTGTGTCTGGTAAATGTTTGTCATGGCTTTGTTGCAATGTGCTGGTACGTTTCTTGGCGTAGTTTAGGGTCTTGTCCAGTGAAAAGTGATTTTCCAGGAAATTGCCATACATTTAGCACAGTGTTATTATGGTGTCTTGAAAAATGAAATGGAGGAAAATTGTCATACATTTAGTACAAAGTCATTATGGCGTCTTGCAAAATGTAATGGAAATGAACCTAAATAACTGGTCTACAAAACTACTTCTGAAACATTCAGCTTTTTATAGAGACTGAAATGTTTTCTGGGAACTTCCATATTGTGTAGGGCAATTTGTATATCTGCTGTACTGTTTTTAACATGTACTTCGGAAGAGTAGCTACTATAATAGTAAAATCTATTTTCTTTTTCTGTTTTTGTTTTTTTTTTTTTTTTAGCTGTTGTACCTTCCTTTTAAGTCATAATTATGCTTAGACCATGATGATTTATACTTTTTTCTATTGCTCTTGGAACTAGAGCCTCAGCTGTATAACATGAGGACAACCTATTGAAATACCTTCGGCCAAAGCATTATCTTGCTTTTAAACTCCCTTTTTGCTTTTCTTGCTCTCTTGAAGAATTGAGGAATTAGAGGATTATGGGATAAATCAGAATTAGAGGGTGCTCTGGATGTCCAACCTCCTATTATTAAATTAGTAGTAATTTTTATAGTGTTATTTAAAAGCAAAGATGGAAGTGTGATACTTTTTCTTCAAAACTACCTAGCTGTATCACAGTGTTTCAGAGAAGTTCTGTGAAGTACTGTCTTAGTAAGAATTATTTTTACTATGCATTTCCAGTGTTGAATTTGAAGAAAATCAATCTGCTCACCTTACCTGCTTACCTTAGCCAGTGACTGTGTCATGATCTCAAAATATCTACGTGGACAAAACTATGGTTCTTTAATCCTGGCAGATAAAGGTGTAACAAGATCAAGTGTCCAGAATCTGAAATCAGATAAATTCAGATTTTAAAAAGGCAAATTTTAATCATTTATATATTTAATCATTATAGCAATTTATTGAAGGATACCTTGAATAATCTATCAAATGAAGTATTTAAATAAAAAATAGTTGTCTTTTGAAAACTATGTCCTCTAATTCAGAAGTTATGGACTTACGTACAGATTTCTGTGCTAAAAATCAATGGTCTATGCTAGGAAATTGGTGTGGATAATCAGAAGCATCTCTTACGTGCATCAGCGTTGCACAAGTCTTATTCTCTCTCTATGCATAAGCGTCTTATTAGTGGCTTTTCTGTTTAAATTCCATATTGTTCCTGAATTTCAAGCTGTTTTTAGGACCCTGACAATCATAATAGAACAATTGGAAACACAGTTGAAATTGTGGGTATGATAAGCAAGGATGGATAGATCACCTGAGATATGCTTTGCTAATTATTGTGAAATTCAGCAGACTAGAAAAGCTCTGAGCTGTCTCAATGATCACAGCCATGCTTTCAGTGCTAGACTAAGGAGTTTCCTTGCAATTCTATCACTGGGAGTGACAATGTACACATGGATTAGCAGCTGGAGGAGAAAACAGTTTTTTGATTCAACCAAGCCCATGAGACTGCATTGTCACATAGGCTATGGCAGAGTAAAAGAGCTGTTTTAAGTAGTATGGACTTGGGGAGATGTGGGGTGTATAAGTGAGTAAGAACAGTCTGATGGCTACAGCCAAGGATGCCATGGTTATGGGTAGTAAACATAAAGATACTTTTAGAGTCATAAGCCTTCAGAAGTTTCTGATATTGACTCACCAGAGGCTTTGTCTTGCTGATATTTCCCATATGGTGGACTGCTGTCAAATCAATAAAGCTGTGTGGGAAAACAGTGGATCCTTTAGCCTTGCACTGGTTCCCATTTTGTATCAAAACAGAAGAACCTGACTTCGGGTTATCTGACAAAAGGAGAAACATGGAAAATTCTTATTTTAGGGTAATAAAAATAGGATTAAATTAGAGAAAGGCCATGTCTGCCTTCTCAACTGACATGGCCTGGTAGAAATGAATTTTTAGAGGGAAACTCTTCTCATCATTCTTATGTTTGCAGTGAGGTTCCTTTGTATTTTTATTGAAATGCATTACTTGTGCTTTTAAAGTGCATCTTCTGACTTAATTTCTTCCAAAAGGAATTGTTTCCCTTTGGTGCCATCAAATGCTTTTTAAAACCACACGTACATATTTGAGGAAAATATTAAAGGATGAAATTTGGAATTAGTCTGGTTCCCTCCTGTGCCCTAGCAATGTGAGCTATAAGGAAAGGCAAGATGAGCTGGCCCAGCAGAAGTTATTTCACTGAAATGGATAGTATTGCTATGTATTAAATTACTGCTCCATGTGAGCCTGGATGGCAGCATCTGACTGTGGCAGACTGTCAGGCAAGGGGTAGAGCTTTTATTTTTCTGGCAATATCTGCCAAGTGCTTGTGCTCAGCTCTGATCTGGGCAGGGGTCACTCCTGTAATTCTAGGGACTGGGTTAGAAATGGGATTAGTGCAATGATTTGAAATGCCATGTCCTGCTCATGCCAGAGGAAGCCGTCAAACTAGATTTTGTGCTGTCATCAACAGCTGTCATGACTGTTTCCTTAAGTCTGCATTTGGAAGGGCATTTATGTAGCTTGAGAGTCATGATTATGGTTAAAATTTGTTAACACCAACTAGAGTGGGTTGTAGGGGAAGGGGCCTTAGAACTAGGTTTAACTCCATTATAGTAAGAATTATTTTTATTTTATCTCTGTGCAGAAAAGCTATATTTCCGCGGTTTTAGTGTCTCGTTAATGAAACAAAACCAGAAGTTATGTCTTTGGAGGGACCAAAGGAAGGGAACAAATAAATGGTATTTTTCTCATGTGGCTGATAACGACTTGTGCCTGTCATTTTTATTCCCTGTTTATCTGACCTATTAATAGAGGTTAAAATTCCAAAGAAATGTTTAATTAACATTTATAATTAGTATTACAAAAGACCCTGCTTTATAGAACAGGCAGCCCAGAGAGGAGGGTCAGGAAAAGACAAGCTCTTCACCCTGTAATTATTGCAGCTCTCTGTAGTGCTCTCATTCATCTCATTAACATCACAGTGGGATGGTGCCACTGCAGGCTACTGGCAGGTGTCTAACTGCTTTCCTCCTGGGGAGACTTCTACAAAAGAGGTCCTGATCTGCAAATAAGTTTGAAAGCTTGCCAGTGGAGTTCCTCATTCAACCTTCGAAGTCTCCTGCTTCCAGAACACCCTAAAGACTTTCAATTTCAATAAACAGTGGTGTTCTGGGGAAGTGCTTGCTTTTTAACTGTGGAAGAGAAAGGGAAGAAATTGAGGTTTGTCTCGCAAAATATACTACTTAATTAACATGTTCCATTAAAAAAATAAAATAAGCTAGCTAGAAGGGAATTGTGGCTGGATAAACAAACGGAAAACCTGAGTCATCACTTGAAAAACACTGAAATGCAATCAACCCATAAAAAAAGCATCTGTCAATTTTCTGTGTGTGAGTAAAGCTTTTCTTCTTCTGGAATGTCTTTCTTCTTCAAATTAAATTAAAACAACAATCATATCAAATATTCTAGTTCAGAAAATGAAAGTATTTATTTCATAGAAAAAGAAATGAATTTGTTTTTACTTCTTTGTGAAACATATAAAAATGACATTATTCAGTCCTGTGACATTCAGGTTTTTCTTAAATCCCCAGCTCCTGTATTTACACAAGACCCTTGCCTTTGAATGAAGAGTAATTAGTCAGTTTCTAGCCATAAATTATATAAGAAAAACCAAGATTACATAAAGTAAGAAAAAAAACCCTATAAACTTTTTCTTTTATGTTAAAGATAGTACATGATTTAAAGCCAATCTCATGGATTTTGAAGATACAGTTTCTTTTATTTTACTTTTTGAGTCTGGTGTAATTGAGCTTTTTTATTACAGCTGTAAGTAATGAGGCAATAAACATTTACAATATATGGCATGAATGAAGTCAGCAAGTACTCAATGTTTGAAAAAGTCCTAAATCAAGTGCACATCCCACTGATTTTACTGGAATTGCTCTTGTAACGGAGTTTGTCAGCTTTGGTGTATTGTTTACCATGATGATTAGAGGACCATTATAAATATGCATAAGGGCTAAATTAAACCTCCCTCTACTAAAGAGCTTGTATATGTGAAAGGATACTGAAGGTGATGTTTGGAACAGCAGCGCAAGAGTCAGAAAATGTTCATTGGAATCTTGTTGGCTGGATTACCTATAGTGAATCATCAAAATCAAATGACCTGTGATTTTTAAGAGCACATTGTTCAGTTTGGTGAAAGGAATCAATGCTGCATTTATTTATTGCTGACAGAGCAGAAATTGCTGCATTTTTATGAGCTCGAATCATGGCCAAATAGATTTTGAAAAAGTTTGTTCAGATACTGAATAGAAAGGTGGTCTCTACCTTGAAGCAGCTAGGACAGGAGGTGGTTGACAGAGATGGAAAACAAGGAAAGAATGAGTGAGCATAGGCTTGCAAAAAACCCAAAAGAAATACTTATATATGAGCCAGTGCTATACTTTAGAAGCATTTTTAAGACATCTATGAAATAAAATATTGGGATGGTTTTGCAGATATTTACTGATACTTGTTTTTGAAGTAAAATAGTGAAATGATGAAAATTCACATCATGGTTTGAAGGCACTTGTCAAGTTTCTGACAGTGAATAAGAAATGCGAAAGATAACTAGCAGAGTAGAGAGTGTCACATTCTAGTGCATATTTGAGCAGACAAAATTTTGTACTTAGGCTGGTGATACAAACTTCTAAAAGCTACATGATTAAGTCCAAAGATTTTCTATTCAGAGTCTGGATTTCCATCCTTTTAAGAAGAGGAGCATGAGCTCAGGAGTGAACACTGTAAAAATAGGCATATCCATGAAATTCTGCCCCAGACTGCAAATAATTAAAAGGCTTGATTTACCAGTGAGACACACACTGAGCATACAGCTCCTAAACTCACTGACTGACCTCTGTCCTTTTACAGAGCTGCCTCCAGGGAACCAATCTCCTGGTGTGAAAAATTTGTTACATGGATTACATAGTTAAAGTCCAATGTTTGATTTTGAACAAAAATACGATAACTGAGGGGGAGGTGTCTTGTGTTTGTGTAAAAGAAACCTCACATTTGTCTAAAAGTCCTTAAAGATCAGGTACATAATTTTAACCCTCTTTTTCACTGAGCATAAGCCAATATACTTTAAAAGTATAGATCTAATATACAGTATAATTTGTGGTAGTTCATTCTTTTGTTTTTTTAATAAATAGAGATAATGCTACTTGGTTACATGAAACACTATTATGAGGTTTAAGTGTAGACCATTTTGAGGTTTATTTCTTATGGAATGTACATTTTCTTAGATTTGTTTTTCTATTTTTCCATCAGGTATTACATATATGTGGCTTGAATTCTGCCAAGAACAGGCAAAGGGTGATGCGAGAGAGAAAAAGAAAAAAGAAAAGAGAATGCTAGGGTTCTGTCCTTCAAAATTCTGGGCAAAGGAGAAAGAAACCCATATTCATATAACTGCGGAGTATGTGACAATGTTTTAACCTCTTACAAGGTGCATTGAATGACTTTTGAATACAAGAGAATTTTAAGGAGGAGATACAATATTTTTCTTGATTTTTGTCCGTACGCCAACTATACTAATTTCAGCACTCTTGATTGTGGTAAGATTTGTTGTTGTTGTTTTCTGTGCATGTGGATTAATTGCTTCTCCTAAACAAAAGTCAAGCTGGTGGGGGGTTGTTATTATTATTTGTCATCAGTGATTTTGGGGTTTTTTTTAATTTCTGTAAGTCACCGGGGATGCAGCAAAGTGTCCCGGTCACTGGACCCAGTGTTGTAACAGCAAACCTTGTAATTGATCCTGGTAGAGTGGAAGGATGAGCCCAGAAGTTCAGAGCAAACACGCACAGACCCATGGCAACACCTATGAGCTGAAAGCTGACCTCGAAACAGTAAAATGTGGTAGATCTGTAACAGCTTTTCTGTAACCTACATCTTGAAACCCTTTGTACACGAGGAGAGAGCAGAAGTACTGAAATGTTTAAACAGAAAAAAAAATTAAAAAGTCATGAAAAGAACTAACAATGATAGTAAAATAAGGAATATAGAGTGGAATAGACTTGCTTTATTTAACTTTTCACACTGCTCTCCTTTGGCTTATGTGAAAGTTCATTTTTCTTTGATAACGTATCATTTTCAGACACAGCAATGATATAATTAGTCTCAAACTCAAGACCAATACTAGATCAGTGTGTAAACAAACAATACCCTGCTCACCTCACCACCCCAAACCATGACAGCGATCAGGCACCTCATATGACAAATCCTTATGCTTAGTGCACCAGCTCCTTAATGCTGCAGTCTAGAGCTAAAGTCTTTTCTTATGACCCCAGTAAAAATGAATTTGGTGATCTACTGCATGTTGTAAAAGTACAATATTATCTTCAGTTTCTACTGGCTGAAAGCTCCATCAGGGAAAGGCTTTTTTCTTTCTATTTTCTATCTGAGAGTCCTTGAACCAAATACAGATAGTGTATAAATAAGTGTAACCCACTGACCCTCTGTGCCACACTGTGTCCTATATTTTTGAGCTTTGCTGTGCTGAAAGGAAGGAATTACTTTCCCAGAGGTATAAGCAGGAAGATTGCTGCCTTTCTTTCTTTTTTTTTTTTTTTTTTTTTTTTTCATATGATAGCATGGCATTGGCTTTCAAAGGATCCTCCTTCATGTTACCTTTATGTAATCTCATGCATAGTCTAATTATTGACTATCCCCAGTGGTAATTTGGCCAGTAGCTGAGCTGTCTGTACTGCAGTGCAGCTGGATCTGCAGCACAGGTAGGTGTACCTGAGCCAGATTTCAAGTGGCTAACATCGATTTCAGCAGGGACATATAGTCATAAACCCAGAAATTTTACATCAGTCTTTCTAAGCCATGAGAAATTATTTTGACAACCAAGCCTGATGTCTCTACCATTGTGCTGTTGCCTAATTCCAATGTAATGCTATCCTGAGTTTATCTAACAGGCTGCAAGCAGACTTTTGGCTCTCAAAGGAGGGATACTGTAAAGTAAGATGTACCCTACCCTGTTTTTGTAGTATTTGGTGATGAGGGACTACAAAGGTGAAATCTTGCTTTAGTTTGGTGAGAGATTCTCTATGCCCAAGGTCAAAATGATCTCTTCTCCCCACCTTGCGTGAGGGCTGCCAGTTTATAGCTGCCAGCCTGGGCAAGATGTTCTTTTGCTGAGTAAAACTCTGGGATCTTAATCTAATGCATGATATTTACCAATTGCAGGTTTTTAATGCCTGTATTTTTCAGACACTTGAAAAATCCGGAGTGAAAAGCATTCAGTTGAATACATTGCCAAATGGTAGTTTCTCTCAGTTTGGATCAGTGCCCCTATTTACAGTTATCATGATCTTCACTGGGGAGGCTGTGAAAATAGACTGACCTTACAGCACACCTGGAAGGCCAAGAAACTCTGTTTTTGCCAAGCTATAGATAGTCAGGATGGTTAAGTTATACAGCCAGGTAAATGGTAATGCTAGCTGCTGTCATAATTTATTTGGCTGACTGTGCTTGTTAGGGCAGTCCTTTAGGGACATTCCTTTGGAGCTGGCAACCTCTGTGTCCTAAAAAAAATCACGACTGAACAGAGCCAGTACCAAGGGAAACAATACTCTCAAGACATTAAAGTCTCATATCTTTGAGACTTAACCTGTATGATTAGGGCTAGACCTGTCAAAAGCTATGAGATGGATGCTTGGTTGGTTATTTGTCTAGGAAGGTGGGATTTCCAGGTTGCATTTTTCTCCTCTGTGAATCATTTACAATGCAGGGCTCTGCATTATCAAGCTGGTAATTCAAGAGAAGCAATACAGAAAGTAGTTGCCCATCAGTCATTCCTTACAGACATCCCCTGTAGTGTATGCATGCTGGCCTTTTTAGGAGGTTAATGCCATTAACCTTCCTTTTTTTAGTTTGGATTCCAAGAGGTTTTTTTATTGAAATTCATTTCACACTTGTAACATGCTCTCCTTTTGGACTGTGAATTCTGTGCAGTGTGCAAACTACTCCATCTTCTTCTCCTGATTGCTCACTGCTGCAGAGCCAGAACTTTGCAGCCAGCAGCTACTGCAGTGTTTTTCCTCCAAGAGCTCTGATGGAAAAAGCCATCAGTGAGGATGCTTCTTGCTAGAGAGGAGCAGGAATGCATCCTTCAAGGAGAAACAAGAATCCTGGTGATTCTCCTGAGCACAATGTCAGGCGAAATGCCTCTGCCTACTTCTCCTGAAATGGGAAATATGTGGTAGGCTTTAGGCTGAGGCCAGAGTTTAAATGTCAGTCCCTGTCTTTTCTATTTATTTTACTACTGCAGAGGAAGCTACTATTTGGCCTCTGATCTAGATGTGCTTTCTTTCCAGCAGTGAACTGTGTGAATAAATGTGCTTCTGTTTTAAATGGTGTGAAAAGGCTGGCTGCACCCTCTATTTAACCCTTGTGTTCTGAGTCACCACTTCCAGTTCACTATCAAAGTGAATAAAGAGAAAAGAAAAATAAATTATAATGGCCACAGATAAAACGGGCATTCTGGGTGAGAAGGAGGGTTTGATAGAAATCTGAACTCTATTTGTCACCCTAAGAACTTTGTAAATATTTAATGTGGAGAAGTATTATGCAAAAGACTACCAAAATTGCCAATGTATCTACAGAGTCAAAGTGACTCTCGTACTGGAGATTTAGTAGAAGTCAAATTTAATAGAAATCAATTTCAGGATATTGATGGTTGCATACCCAGTATCTCTTTCACTGAATTCAATCATAAAGCTTCTGTGGCCATGAGTTGGACAGAACTGAGGTTTAAAAATCACACTCCCAAATGATCAGAAATGACACTGTATATGACACGGATGAAGCTGAAATGCATCAGGTGGAATCTCAATGAAGTTATTGCCAACTTTAATACCAGGGACTATCTTGGCTGTCTAAATATTTGTTGCTGTTACTTTTCACACTGCTCTTTCTTGGCAGAGTAGTAAGCTGCCCATAGAAAACTCTAACATCCATGACTTCATGGGGTTGATAATTGTCATTTACCTCTCACACGGGAAACCTTGAAGCTCTTCCTGGCTTTATCTCCTGCAGTGAGCAGGAGAACTTTTGAGAGAGGCTCTTTTTGCAGTGTTTCACCCAGTCTTTTTTGTCTATGACAGCAGGGAGTAGAGTTCACTACTGTAAAGAGTTTTTTCCAATCCCTTGCACCTACAAGGCTCACTTTCTCACCCTTATGTTAAGTGTAAGAGAGAGAGACAACCCTCTCTTTGCCAAATAAACCAGGCTTTCAACCTCTTTGGGTAACTCGACAAACCCACCCTTCCTCTTAGTATGGTATTTCTCCCAGGCATTGATTCCATAAATCAGAAGCAAAGTCTCCTGCCTCTGGATGAATTATGTTAATGGTTGGAACATCTACTTCTCCCGTCAAATCATGTGACCTTCCCCTGAAAAATTTTGCAGATTTGGACTGTGTGGGTGAGCAGAAGAAAGTGATGATAATTTTCTTTAGATTTGCTACAAAATCCTCTGCCCCTGAGTTCTGTTAGTTCCTTCCATCCGACTTAGTAAAGGAATTTTCTGTTTTGATAGTATCTATTTTTATGTCCCTTCTGCAATTTTCCTCTAGTCCTTTCTCTGCTTACCACACTTAACTACTTGCGTACATTGATATAAAAGCAACTACCTCTTGTCTGCATCTTCAGCTAACTAGCTATGGGCAATTCTTTAGGTAACAGACTTGTTTCTCCCACTCAAGACATTTTGTCTCAATCATCACTGAAGTTTTGTTACATCTGGAAATGACCAGGTTTAGTTGTGTGGCACCAAGGAGGGATGTCTCAGATGTGTAAGGTCCAAGTACCCACTGATCAGCCTCTACGTTGTTTCTACAAGTAGCAGGACCATGATGGTCTGATCTATTCTCCGGCCTTTCTGTCCTGGGGGACATGAAAAACTTCTTGCTTCTTTTGGAAAGATCTTTTTACCATCATCAAGAGAGAATGATAATTCTCTAAACTATGAGAGGTCATTGGTTTTGTAGGTTGTCTAAGCCAGTTTCTTGTCAAGCTGCCAGAGATTTCCCCTGCTCATTGAGCCTTGAATTGTTCTACAGTGTTGATGTGACTCGGAGTTTCTGGGTTCTGAGTCGATTCACTGAAATTGCTTGTAAGTACATACTGATGACTGAATTCTGTATTAATAATAAATAACAATACTGAAATTATAATAATTGAGAGTGAACTTGACTTAGCATTTGAGTGATTCATATTTTCTTTGAGACCGTTAAGAATGGGAGTTAATTTAAATTGTATGTATTATTCAGGGCATGTCTTAAGCATCTGATGGCATCATTAATATACATATAGAAGGCAGTTTTGGAGATATGTTTTATATAGATAGTTTTGGAGTGTGTAACAAGTAATGATTCTTTTTTTTGTGAAGTTTTAATTAAGTTATTAAAAATTCATCCTTCAAAATATGAAAATACTTTTTCTTATACATCAATTTGTTTTAAATACAATGCTTTTTTTAAAATTTGTGTAAAGGATACAATGGCTTTCCTTGTGGATCCTAGCAGACACTGTGTTGATATGGTGAACAGGAGAGTAATTTTTTAGTTTTCAGGAGCTAAATAAATTTATGAAGAATTAGATACCATTTCAAGGGATTATTCAATGCTTTCCCTCTCTCTGATTCCAGCATTGCTGCGGCTGAGCTCAAATATTTCATATATAGTAAGGTTATATCAGCTGCCAGCAAAGGTGTGGACCCTGAAGTTGTTGGTACTTGTACTTAATCCACTGAACAGCTAAACTCTGTCTGGGGCTGACCTGGACAAAGGAGCCCAAATCAATGAATGGTAAGAGACTTCTCACACTGTTATTGAGTGTATTGTGTAAAGATGCAATATATGTTGTCTTTCCAGCAAGTTCAGACCCCTGGAGGGCTTTTAGCATTATACTTAGAGCGTAAAGGAAAGATAAAATGGACCTGATGCACAAAATGCAAACTGTGTTTTCTCTCACTGCCACCTGGGATTTTCCAGATGGGCAGCTAGCTGCTGATGTTGAGCAAGGCCCCTGCATTAACAGAGCTTCCTTTCCTAGTGACTCATGGGAATGGTTTTGGTTGAGTGGTTTGATTTGCGTGGCTTCACATTTGTTGGGTTTTGTTTTGCATTCTGGACTTCAGTTTATTTAAAGTCTCCAAAGTGATGTTCATTGGAGTTGCCAAGTTTCACTTGGTTTTGTGTTGAAAGTGGTGGTATTCTGGCAATTTTTCCGGATTAGCAAAAGGATTAACGTCTCAGCCTACTCATCAGTATTAGAGGCAGGCACTTCATACTGTTAGAAAGCTGCAAAGACTACTTTTTCCATTGCCCAATAGCAAGAGGCTTCTGTTTCCAGACATGATAGGTCCTAAGACATTAAGTGCTAATCCTGGAGTATTGTTCAATATGGAACAGTTACTTCTGATAGTCTGTAGACCTTTCCAAAATGCACAAGCTTTTATCTCTCCTTCTGAGGTTTTTAAAATGGGACTTAGAGTATTAAGGGAAACCTGTTTCTTTGTGAGCAGTGTATGACATACAACACCAATAACATTTCTTAGCTTTCACAATTTCTCGCTACAAGAATGTGCCTGTGACATGCGTGGTCTTTCATTGCACAGAAATGTGCTCTGGCAAGACATAAAGCTTTTTCCTAAACTGCATGAAATAATTTGCCTAATGCGATTGTGGTTTTTCTACTCATGAGAAACAGACATATCTTAAACTCAAATTTGTGAAAGAATTACTCATTCTCCATCTCTGAAGCAGGGAAGCTGAACAGCAGGAACTTCTGCAGAGGTTCTTCCTGGCTCAGCCATTTTCAGTGGAGATTTGTCATTGAGAAACTTTCTGCATGACCCTGATTGAATCAGATGGAGCTGGAAATCAAACTTTCTGAACAGTGAAAACCAAAACAGCTTTGAAGCATTATGGGGATGGAAATATTTATCTCCTCTCTTTGTGACTTCTGCATTTCTACCAGGTCTACTTCTGATGCTGTTGACCCTTAAGCTTTGATAGAGAATGCCTTTAATAAAAATGAATCATCATCTACAAATATTTTGCATTTATTCACTTAAGTGGAATGCTCACAAAACTGTGTTAGTCTATTGTCTAGCACTGAGCCAGATGTAATGTTCAGTAATCTGTGAAAACATTGGAGTTGGGAGATGCTTGTTTCATAAGAAGAAACTTCCTATTCTTTCTGTTGGTCCCATTATGGTGAGACCACAGGTTATAAGTATGCTTTTTAGAAACAAAACAAAACAAACCAAAAGACAAAAAAAGTTTGCTCAGCTCAAAGTCCATTAAATTTCACCATTTCCTGTAAAATAATATATTAAAATAATATATTATGGCACTTAAGACTCTTGTAAAATGTGGAGTTTTTAATTTTCCTATGGCAAAGGAATTGAAAATATTTGTGTAAGGCCTCATCTTTAAAGACAGAAAGATGAGAGATTGACATCTTGGAAACAACACAGACAACAGATAAAATTCTGTTGTCGTAAGTGAATTATCACATTAGAGAAATGGATTGTAAGTGCATTTCTTTGCATTTATAATTTCTGAAAGTGTTATTGCTTTGGTTAAGATCCTCTCCATAACACACACATAAAGCAGGATTTGTCAGCAGTCCAGATGTTTGCAAACCATGTTTTTTGTAACACATGCCCTTTTAATACCATGTCAGAATACATGCTTCCTACTTTCTATTTCTCTTTTCCCCTGCAGACAGCAGAGTTTGCTGTTCCAGGTCAGTGTCTGATGGCCTCTCTCCATTAAGCAGCGTATGCATGGATGTGTTCAGGGCTGCACAACTGTTATGGGAAATTTGTGTTTAATATAATTAGGGCTACTAAAAGCTGATCTCAAGTGGCAAATATATTTCAGATTTGACTTTTAAAAAGTACAAATTCAGAGGTGTTTTGTACATTCACAATAAGCAGTCATTGTCTAATGGCAATTTATACTGAATGTTACTTGGAACGCAGTCTGATGAATATTTCAGCGAGGTCTACAGTCAAATATCCTACAACACATTCCATGACCCAATATGCAAATCAGCTGTGGGATGTGAGAGGGCTGTTGGGGCTTACTCTACATAGATTTAGACTGTTTTAACAAAGGTTATTTATTAAACATTATCGACATTGGTTTTTTCACCACTTTCAAAATTCAGGAGGGAATTTTATTTTCTTTAGGGAAACAGCTAAGAAGTAGGTCGGGAACCATGACTGTGAAGAGGCTACTCCAGGGAAGGGAAAGGTTAAGTTCAGTTCTAAACCAGTAAAATAAAAAGGTTGGGAGGCTGCTGTCATTTGTGAAAGAAGAATTTCTTCTGAGTTATTATTATATGTTGAACTATTTAATATGTCTCATTTGTTCATTGACAATAGTAAGGTTAACAAAGGGGATCCTTACCACTACATAATTCAGGGAGTTTAATTGGAGACTATTGAAAGAATGAAAATTTATATTAAATAGAAAAGTCTGGAAGTTTATTCCATGTTTAAAAAATGTCATGTACAAGAATCAAATATTGCCAAAGTTGTGTGATGTGAATTTGGTGTCTTTGTGAAATCACTAAATTCACTTAGCACATAAAGCAATTTCCGTAATTACCACAATGAAAAATGAATTCAGATTATTGGACCATATTTTGTCCTGCTTGTTACTTTGTGAAATTCCTTCTGGAAACAGGAAATATATTCGATTAAAATTGACAAAACCACACTGCAAACCTAAACAGAATTTAAAGACTTGAGCTTCCTCAGGCAGAAACTTATGTTTCCAAAAGGTCAGGATGTATATACAGTCATCCAAGTCTGTCAGTTAAGAAGTGCAGAATTTGGGACATTTTTTTCCTTTCCTCCCTCAAATATATCACTGAACTCCCACAGCAACAAGGAAAACCCCATTGACTTAAAATAGTGCAGTGGAAAAACTAGGTGGCCATAGCAAATGCAGACAGACAGACACACACACATGAAAAAAAAATGTTGTTTACTTAAGTCTTTAGCCAGCAAACTCTGTGAGAATCTCGAGGTGTCTGTCCCTAAGGTAGAGGACCGAGGTCATGAGATAGCCCAGGTGCAGCGTGGGTCTCATGGAGTTTGTGTGCATGGGCTGAGGATACCTTGAAAAACCTCTCTTTTTGCAAAAGGAAGAGTGGCTAATGAAGTTTGAGTGGTCCTGCCATGGGAAGGGCTGTCTCTGCTCTGCAGGGCCACGAACTGCAGCTGTGTGCAGGAATGGTGTGTGCTCTCAGGGAGGACAGGAGTCAGCATGTTTCCTCTGCAGAGGCTGGAGAATTGCAGAGGAACAGTTTGGTCCAGTGGAGCAGTGTCATTTTACACTGATAGAAAATTGGCACCTCTCTCTCTTTCTTTGAAATGCATCATTGTAGTGCTGACCTGCACTCAAAATGATGTGTGGTAAATCTATAATTAGGAGAACATCAAGTGACTTGTACAAAAGAAAAATGAGAGTTGTGGGGTTCATTTACAGCGTATTCTGTTAGACTACTGTTGCAGTCTCCTGGCATTTCTGTTTTGTTCTGTCTTCCTGCTCATTTCTTCATCTTTTGGCCTTAAAGTCTTGGAGTTCAAAGTCATAGGTTTATTTTGACCTTCAGTTTTAACTAAGGAAAAAAGAAAAAGTGAGTTCCTAGTTCTAAAAGCTGCAGAACTAAGCTGAAATTGTGCTCTCTTGAGGCTTCAGGAATAAGAAAACTCATGCTCTTAAAATATTTGGGAACAGCAGTGCTATTCCAAACAAGAAGCCACCAGATGCCTGTATCAGTGTGCTTCTGAATTAGGCAGTAAGCCTGTGCTCAAAATATAACTATTTTATAATACTATGAAATATACTTCATCCCATTGGGACCTTACTCTTTTCTGCATAAAGAACTTCTAACAGCTTCTTTTCCATACTGATTCAGGCAAATGCTAGCTTTTGTAGCCAAAATGAAAATGAGTAGCAGGTGAAGACCTTATTTTGATGATGCTAAGGACAAATGAATTCTCTAACTAAGGACATTGGCAATTTTTTAGTAATCCCCGTAATTCCTTGAAAGTAGTAGCAACAGTTTATAAAATCCTTACTTTTCTGAAAAAAGTAGACTCAGTCATTATTATTATTAATACCTATGTACATTTGAGTCTGGGAAACATGACCATATAAGTACATGTGAGTACATTTGAACGTATTAATTATCAAATCATGCATGTTACCCGTGTAAGGTATTTTATATAATATATAAAACATGCAAAGTGGTGTTTGAATATACAGTAATTCTACAAGGGACAGTCTTGACATCCACATGGCAGCATAATTCATGCATCTTTCTTAGAAATTTCTGTAGTAGAGCCTTGTAATATCTCTTTGAACTGAAGTGTCTCTTTCAAAAGGAGTTCCAAAAAATATTCCCAAATCCATAGCCTAAATAAAAGACCTCCATAAGGTGGTGCCTATTTAGGTGAGCAGGTAATGCTGTGGTCAGAGCACAGAGTTGGAGAAACTCTGTCTCACGACACTGCTGACTTGACTGGAGGAATGACATGGGTGAGGAGCTGATTCTGAACCGATTTGGGCAAGGAAAAGGTAATGACTCTGGAGCACAAAGAAACTATAATTGTGGGGAAAATAACACTGTTCTATCAGTAGTTCTATGAATGAGATCCTAATTTGGGATAGATGTAACATTTACAACGACCTTGATCTGTTTTTTTTTTTTTCCTGTATAATGGCTTAGGGTTAATATCAAGCAGCTCCCAAACACATATCTTTCAATGGTGATGCTTCCAGGAAATTGACTGGAAACCATTGCAAATGATATGGCATTCAACATTTTCACAAGTGTTTTAGTTATTCTTGTCTGGTTTCACAAGTAAATCAGACTGACAGCGTTGACAATATCCACGATACAGGCCACTCTTTGTAATAAGCAAGATCTCTCAGAGGAAATCTGGTGAATGCCAGGCAGAGAATGAGCCAGTGGATTTAGCTCTCTGTTCAGCTCAATGGCCAATCACTGCAGCAATATGAGTGAGGTGAGTGAGGTGTGACTTAAATCATCTCTCTCCTCCAGTATCAATACACAGCAGTTATGCATGGTGCACCTCGTGCCTTGACTGCCTTGCAGTTTTGAAAAGCTTTGGTTTTGTGGAGAACCCAAAGGCAGACATCAGTACCTGGAAGGCAAAAAACTGTGGGCATTGCTGTGGTCATGGAGGGAAGTGGGGGTTGGGGACAGTGACAGGAGAGACATTTTAACAAATAAAAAANGTGAAGAACAGGCTCTGGGATGACTTTATTACTACCTTTTAGCACCTAAAGGGGGCCTACAAGAAAGCTGAAGAAGGGCTTTTTACAAGGACAGGTTGTAATGGAAAAGGGGGGATGGCTTTAAACTGAAAGAGAGTATGTTTAGACTGGATATTAGGAAGAAATTCTTTACTGTAGGGGTGGTGGAACAGGTTGCCCAGAGAAGTTGCAGATGTCCCATCCCTGGAAGCATTCCAGGCCAGGCTGGATGGGGCTTTGAGCAACCTTGTCTAGTGGAAGGGGTCTGCCCATGACAAGGTGTTGGATCTAGATGATCTTAAAGTCCCTTCCAATTGAAGCCATTTTGATATTAAGAGAAGCAGAGGGTTATTTTCAACTCATCTCCTCTATATCTTTTCTCATTTTATAGTTGTCCAATATGCAACCTTTTCTTCAGTTTATTAATACTGTTATTTGTTGTTTGGTTGTTTTTTGTGNAGTTTAAAACAGTTGGGAAAAAATTCATAAAATTTCAAGGATAACCATTTAGACAATTTATTTGCAAATACTTTTTTTGTAATAAGAACTAATTTGGTAATAGATATTAGATATTATTAGAGGGTTGGAACACCTCTTTTATGAGGAAAGGCTGAGAGAATTGGTATTGTTCAGCCTGGTGAAGAACAGGCTCTGGGATGACTTTATTACTACCTTTTAGCACCTAAAGGGGGCCTACAAGAAAGCTGAAGAAGGGCTTTTTACAAGGACATGTTGTAATGGAAAAGGGGGGATGGCTTTAAACTGAAAGAGAGTATGTTTAGACTGGATATTAGGAAGAAATTCTTTACTGTGGGGGTGGTGGAACAGGTTGCCCAGAGAAGTTGCAGATGCCCCATCCCTGGAAGCATTCCAGGCCAGGCTGGATGGGGCTTTGAGCAACCTTGTCTAGTGGAAGGGGTCTGCCCATGACAAGGTGTTGGATCTAGATGATCTTAAAGTCCCTTCCAATTGAAGCCATTTTGATATTAAGAGAAGCAGAGGGTTATTTTCAACTCATCTCCTCTATATCTTTTCTCATTTTATAGTTGTCCAATATGCAACCTTTTCTTCAGTTTATTAATACTGTTATTTGTTGTTTGGTTGTTTTTTGTGTGGAATTTTTTCCCCCCCTCTATCAGTTTGTCCTGAATGAAATCCAAAACTGGATCCTCTGAGATTACATAACCAGATGGTACTATGTTTGGCATATTTCATTTCTCTGATACCAAAGCTGATCCCACACTATTCTTCATTTCTAGTTCATCAATTTCAGATCTGAACCATGTTCTTTAGAAATCCTGAGTGACTATCCCTCTGCCCTTGCAATTTCCTATTGCTCATTTATCAGTATAGTCTAAAAGCTCCCCTGCAAATGCTATAGTCAGAGGCACTTTTAGGACTTTCATCTGTAAATAAGGGCTCTGGTATGAAAACATCCTTTCCTGTAGTCTTAGCTTTATGTTTAAAAAAAAA
>VXBB01004402.1:138430-164980 GCA_013399915.1 Illadopsis cleaveri
AAAAAAAAAAAAAAAAAGGTTGGATTTCTAGGGTTACAATACCAAAGGAGATCCCTGCCTTTTTCTTTTCTCATTGGGGGGAGCCTGTTAGATCTGTACTCTTCAAGTGTCTGTCAAAAACTTTCACATGGTCTCGTTCTTGAATAGACACAAATGAATGATGAACATAACAGGTTAGTGTAGAAAACATGGTCCAGTGTACAGGATATATCACAAAAAGTCCATGCTATTTCCTTGTGTGCAATACATAGAACTTATTAATAGGGTCTTTATGATTAATTCTGCTTTAAGTGAATTTCTGGAAATACTGGCAGCATGTGAGCCCTTGCGTATAATGCTCACACACCAATAAAAGACTGAAATAAAATGCAATCACAGAGCTCTGAGTGGGCTGGCTTGCAAAAATCCCCTTTCAGTACATGGTAAGAATAGTCACAAGGAAGCCTGGGGGATCAAAACTTGTGAACTGCAAATTCTTCTGCTAGTTTGAACAGTACTGACTTTGGGTACGCAAACCTGGAAGAGGCTGAGGCTGATAGAAAGTTTGAAAATAGTAGCATTTAAAAATAACCTTGTGATATGAGTGAAAGTATTGGAAAATGCCTTGTAGGAGGCAAAAAATATAAACACAGGTAGAGAGAACAACTAACCATTAGCCTCACGGGTTTTTTTTAAAAATGCTATTTAGTTACTGCTCAGGAATGCTGATGCTGAAACATGTTTTCACCATTTTTCTACTGGCTGCATCAGTAAGGTATTGGGACAGTTACAATGAAAGTTTTCAGCATATTTCTTCAGCTAGAATCTCCTTTTTATTCCAGTCAGGACAGAATAAAACTCATCTGAAAAATCCAAGAGGGGGACAGAAATGCTGACACTTCAAATGCCTGGTTCAAAAAATCTGATGCCCATGCTACTTTTCATTCCCACAGCTCCTGAATACATTAGCCATGTGCCCTTTAAGGACAACTTTTGTCATTGCAAACAGTGTTGCTGATGTCTGGTTGCACTGTGCCAGTGTTTGTGTAGTGTTTTAATCATTGATAGCATACCTGAGCATTCCTTTCTTTCTTGCTATTTCTCACGGTTCCTTCTTTTCCACTGTTATTGGTAAAATGTTTTAAATAGTTTTTGCTCTGCCCATATTTGCTCTTGATTGAAAAGGGAGTAGTGGTGAAAATATAAGTCAGGAAATGTGTTTAATTTTTTTTCAGTCAAACTCAACACTTTTTGTGGGAGTTTTATCCAGTGGAGAAGGGTTACTGCTGCGCAGATTATTACATTTCATTGTTATCTTGGAAGAAGAAAACACAGTCTATGAATAAAGGTATAAATTAATTGAAGTGTCACAGAGTGCAATAAATTTTATTTTATTTCTAAATGGAATTGTTGTCATTTAACCCTCTATGATTTGTATTCTGAAGTGGTAGCATTGCACTGGTGTATCTATTAAAACTACATCAGTAGAGTTTTCTTTCTTTCTTTCATCTCTCCAAGTTTTTTACCAATCCCTTGCTTCTTTTTTGTTTTATCTTTTTCTTTCTTTTCTTGTCTTTCCCCCCCTCCCCAACCTTGGTATAGAGGCAGCAACAGATTCTTTTTCTCTTTAAGGGAGTGATCTTTTCCTTTTTCAGAAACTATCATCCTGCAGTGTATGACTCTGAAATTGTCACGTTTTGAAGGAAAAAATGCAACCCCTTGGAGAAATTTGAGTCTCCCTTTCCTAGTGCTATAAAACTCCCTTTTTTCTTCACTAAAAAATGGGAAGCCATCCTGTGAAACCTGATCTGTTTTCTTTCCTGAACCCTCCACTAATTTACTAGCAATTGTATGTTCAAGACAGAATACATATTTCTTTGGAAAGCTGTACAGAGACTGATGGTTATTCAGAGCTGCTCAGAATGTTAGAACATTAGGAAATATGCTGTCTAGTGCAGAGCTAGTGGGCAAGGGTTTGCATAAGGCAACCTATCATTTTACATTTCAGTGCAGCTGCACTAAACATGTTAAAATTTCAAATGGTCCTGCAAGAAAAGACCTACATCTGGATGTCTACCCAAATACACTAAATAAATATTCATAATGTAAATATTGTTTTAAAAAGTGTAAATATATTTCTGCAAGGATTAACTGTTAGCCACTTTAATTTCTGTTTTGATGAAAAAATACTCACTTCAGCCAGTAACTCTGAAAAAAATTGTGCAGATGGAAACCTTAGAAACAGGATGAGTGGCAGTGAAAAGATGATTGCCAGGAGTAATTAGCACAAATCAATTGGAGAGTAGCCTTTCTCATGTCTAAAGTAGATATTTGGTACCTTTCCCTTTATTTCTTAATGTTAATCCCAGGGAATAAATGGTTGCTGTCCATGGCAAGAAATGAAGAGCTATGAGCTCAGCTGGAAGCAAAATGATGAAGAGCTGATGAAGTCAGTAAAGCTGTACTGATTTAGACCAATGGAGGAGATATAACTACATTAAATCACTTAAATGAAATCAGCTACTTGCATGTTTTTGCAGCTTCAGGTCTAAATAATTTTCAGTGATTATGGTAGTTATAGGTTTTCATGCTATACAAAGATGCTTTTTTTTTTCAGACTAGAGGATTCAAGACCTAATTGATTAACTTTCTCTCGGAGGAAGCATCAGTGCGGTACCGATGTGTGGAGCGGAAGATTGTGGGGGCATGCAGAAGAGGCCAAGGAGGTCTCCAAAAAGAATTTTAAGTGCTGAAGAATTTCTTATCTTAATATTTTTTGCATTAAAAAGCATGTTAGGAGGGAAGGAAGAGACAGAGAAACAGTTTAAGTGGCTGCTTTCACAAATGGTACTTGTGTAAGGGCCAAACCTTGGTGGTGTGTCACGTCTCACACAAGCATCTCTGACAAATGCCAGAACACCACTTTCCATTGAGGTGCCTGCAGCAGGCAGAAGGAAGAATCTTCTGTGAGATGCTTTTATTGACTCTTCTATTTGTTTTTGTGAAAATTTAGGACATCTCACATCCTTTTCTGTATTAACAGAATGTAACAGAATATAACTTCAGGAGAGCACAAAAATCCAAACCCATTCTTATCTCAAAATCCATCTCTCACTTCTCTCCATTTTTTTTCCTAAGAAAGACATAGGACTATCTCAGAAACACAGCACTAAAACAGCCTGTTAAATTCTGATAGGTCCCAGCACCTGCCATTTACCCCTCCTTCACTTTAAAGATAATTTTGGAGGTTAATGAACTTAAACGTAATACTTTTAGATAATCACTAGAGATAACAGAAAAAAAATCAAGCATCTCCCCAGACTAGATGGAAATGTTTGATCCTAGACTCACAGGCTCATTTAAATTCACTACTGTAAGTCCATCACTTTCAACTATTGATCTATGATAAGACATTTTTATTAATTTTTCCTTAGAAAAATTCACTAGCATTGAAGAAGATTCAGTGTGCAGGGGGAAGAGCTCCTTAATTTGACTGATTAGGCCAATTTACTTAGGCTTTCCTGAAAAATAAAAGGATGTACTGTAAGTCTTGGACTTCATCTCTGAAATGTTTAGTCAATTCTCTGGCAATTAATCCATACCTTCCTTACTTAGACTGACATATATCATGCAGTGCTCTTTACAAGAAACACTTATATCTGTGCATTTTGTTTTCTTATCCAGCTGTGATAAATTCAATTAGCTAAGGCTTCCACTGTTCCCTTGCTGAGACTACCTATGCCCTGATCATTAATTGGCCAGAGGAGCAATTCCTGGATATTCCTCTGGCCCCTGGGTGAGATGGGACAAGGTCTGGGTGGACCTGGCCTGAGGAGATTTCCTGTCACTTTGTGTCTTTCTGTGCAGACTGTCAGGATGGCAGCACACGTGCACTAATGGACATCAAACAAATATATCCTAGAGCAGTAAGGGTCAAGGAGACAGACTTGATTCACAAGGAAAGGCATGTATTGTGGTTTGGATTTTTTACCTGGACATACAGAGGTAATAAGGCAAAGGCAAGGTTCGTCTTTTTCTATGCCATCTTTACAAACACAGCCTGTATAAAGGACTTTTATAGAAACTCTCACTTGGAAAAGTGTTGGGAAAGCAGGCTGAAGTTGGTTAAGACTGTCAAGACATTAGGATATTGGAGTGCATCAGGTTTTCTCCCCACATGTAGTTTCAAGGAAAACCTGACCATAGTCTGCAATTTTATTCATTAATTAATTTCATTATATTAAAATGTTGACTCATTAGTTTCAGATTTTTGAACTATGTGATTTCTGCAGGTCCCAGAACACCCAAACCCAGTTTTTGAAATTTTCTTGAGATGAGTGTTTTGTGCCACATATATATTCTCTTATCTTTACTTTTTAAACTATTATTATTGCTTTCACCAAAGAGCTGCTTGGATGTCATTATGTGAAATGATAGCAGTCCTCTGGCTGTCCCTTGAGCAACAGGTATTTACCTGCTCTTGCAGGTAGGCAGAGTAATACATTTCAATGGAGTTTGTACTTCCTCTCTCAGTGTCCACTGGAGACCCAAAATGTAGCATTTTTCAAGGTCTGATGTATGTTTATTATGCGAGTTTTTTTCATGGCTTGTTAATTTTGTTAGAAGAAGGGGAGGAAGTAATTTGTTTGGATATGGATATTCACTTGTGTTCTGGAGATTACTGCAGGGACTCTTATAGTAGTGCAATCCCACCATTAAAATATAAGGTATTAACTAAAATCAGGGAAAAACCTGGGAAAAATCAGGAGTGAGGAAGATGTTGGTTTCCCTTCTATTTTATTTAGCTGATTTTTTTCTTAACCTTTTCAGGACATACCTAGTAGGCTCTTGAATAACTGTGCTTCACAAATTGCTTGCCCAGCTGTATAAATTGTGGAGAAAATAATAAGAATTAAGAACATTGAATAATTTATCATAAAAAGTGAATTTTGTCAAATAAATTATTCAGTAATATTATCTGACAGCTGTTACTGTGGGGCTTAATTAATGAGTGTGTGCAAAACACTTTAATCTGAAATGGATTAATTGACAAAGTTGCATTCAGGCACAGGATCCTGAATCTATGGAGTCTAAGAAATCTAAGATGTCCCCCCCTTCCAGCAGAGTTAAGTAAAAAGCTGTTGTCTGCAACACATTGTAGTAAGTGTCAGTTCTTGCCAGCACATGGCATATGGTGATCTACTACTTTTTGAAAAAGAAGAGCCTTAGAGCTGTTAGATACCACTGACTGTAATGCTCTTCGTGACATGAGTCTTGTTTATGTCTGCCAAATTGATGTAGTTTAGTCATAAAATCTTTAGACTTTGCTCAAGTGTCTGAGAGGAGTTTCCTTTATCCTACAGACTTGGTTTTGTTTATACTGCTCACATCCTTGAACAGATTATAATTTACTACATTTCTTCACTTTCAGCTTCCCTCTAGCTGGTACAGATACCTTACAATCCACACACATCCTCTTCAAAATAAATTCCATAGCTTTTATTCCCCTGAAAGAAACAGAGAGAATTTTTCTGCAGAATCCTCTGAATTCAGCCAAAAGTCTCTCAAAATCTTCATAGTGTTTCTAGACCAAACTCTTAAATAGTTTTCACTTGGAATTCTGCTCCTTGTCTATTCTTGTATTAATGGTTCCTTTTGGTGTAAGCTCAAGAGGAGAGGCCAAAGCTTGAACTAATATGAATTTTTGTTTGTTTTTCCAACCTGTGTTCAACACAAAAGCCTCACCAGTTCAGAATCAAAACAGAATCCTAATTGTAGACTGTTTTCCATTGCTTATTATTCAACTGGATAAAGCTTGAAAACTGATTCTAATTCAAGTGACATCCTTATACGTGCTCTGTTCACCTAGAAACCCTAAAATAAGTATGTTTCTGTGAATGAAGGTTTTGAAGGTTTTTGGTTTGCATATTTCTTTGATGTGTCACTTGCTTCCGAAGCTGCTTATATATGCAATGCAAAAATTACTCTGGCAATCACAGAATTTAATTAACAGAAGAATAAGCAGGTGCATAAGAACTCTGAAACATCTTCATCCATTAGCAGCTATTGTTCTGATCACATCAATAACTTAAATGATGTCTTGAAAGTCTAGAACACTTTTTGTTAAAGTGTTTTTTTTATTTTTTATTGCATTCATTATGCCAACTTATCAGTGCCAGAGAAATAAATGCTTTTTTTTACCTTTTTATTTCCTCCAAGCTACTTTCTTGAACAGTGTTCCTTGGGGAACAGTATGTTGGAGAAATATCAATTGCACAGAAGACTGCTTTGTGCAGAAACTTTACTCCTGCTAAATAAGCTAATGTTTACATTGAAATGGTTCCCAGTTAATTATGAATATATATGACCCCCAAATGATCACTTGGTTTAATGAAAATAAAAAAAAAAAAAAAAAAGAGCGAGAAATTCCTATGGCTTAAAAAAACAAGCTTGGTATCTGTTTTGCTTATAAAATATGGGGTCATGGCTTTTGAAAGTTGCTGGAGCCCATATATCTACCCAGAATACTGTGAAAACAGTCTTGTGAATGTTTTCAGCTTGCAGTAATCAGATAAGTGGATAAAGTAGCACTTGTTCTCCTTGTCAAGTTGATTTCAATCTTGAACTTTATTTAAAGAAACTAAAAGTTCTTGGGGTAGATCTATTCCCCCTCAAGTCCCTTTCCCCTTCCCTTCCAAAGACAACAGAAGTACAGCCTGAGGTCAAGGAAAGTTTGACTCTCAGTGGCTATGTCCCATCAGGATAGTCAACATTAATGGATTTGTGCATAAAAAAGGCACTGGAACAGGCTGCAACTTTTGCTACTTTATCCAACCACCAGTGAAATAACATGGTGATGTTTCCTTCACCGCAACAGAAAAAGAAATAATAGAAGGATTATGTAGAGTGGTTGAAAAAACAAAAAGCAAGCAAACAAACCCCCTCAAACAAACAAACAAACCAACCCCAAACAAAACCAAGCCAAAACAACTCCCCACCCCCCAAGCCAAGAACCCTCATAATGCATCACACAATCTATTAACAAGAGGAAACATGGCAAATCAGAAAGAGACATATAGATTAATCTCATTAAGGAGAAGTAAATTGCTTGAAGCCCCCTGTGTTCTCATTTCTTTTTCTTTCCTCTGCTTCTCTATTATCCTTATACTTTTCAGTGATTTCCTTGCACATTTTTTTCTGCTTCTGGAGTCACTTTCAAAGACTGTTGGCAGCACAGAAGCTTTATGCGTTAGAAGCCATGTGTAAATTTATCTGTAATATTATATGATAGATGAAGTGATAATGTACAATGTGTCTTAAACATGGTAAATGAGACCTGTGAAAAATCTGAAAACTTAGCAGGATAAATGGCCTTTTTTAAATTACACAAAATGGCCTTTTTTAAGTTACACAAAATAACTGATTCATTCTTAATTTAAAGCTTGGTTCCCAATGTATTAAAACTTTTTTTTTTATATCCATATGTTTTTAACAGAAGAGATTTCCATGTCACCAAAGGATAATATTCAAGTCCCTCTTAGCTTTCATTTACCTAGAGTGAGAAGATATATATATTTTGTTATATAAAGTCCTTTTGACATAATTGATAGTCTTTTTTTCTTCACATATAAAGTGCTCACTGATTTCTTAAGTGTTTATGTGAAGCAGAGAGTAAGATTATGTATTTTGAAGGTATTCTTTAAATGTAAATTGTAACTGACACAAATCAACAGGAACTAGATTATCTAATCAGTTCTCAGTTCATAACTTCCCTCTAAATTTAACTGAAGTGGTAAAGACTATTTTTTTTTTTCTGCAGTCTGAGTGAGGTGTCATTTTCAATCCACACTTCTTTTTGTTTATATATTTTTGAATGTCTGATATCATCTCTTCTTCTGTCAGTGATGAACTCTAAGTTGGTGTCAAAGGTGTAGCAAACTGTTCTGGGTAATCTAATCATTGCCCAATATGATAACAATGCCACAGCTTATCCATTTTGATGGTCATTTTTCGTTGCAGGGCTGTGTGCGATAGGAAATAGAGTGAGACACATGATATATTTTATACCAGCTGTGGAAGAATGAAGACCTTCTGCCTTCAGCTTTGGGAAGAATTTTAGCAACTGCATATTAATGAAGCCATAGAACATAATCATGGGCTTAGTCTTATACCAAACGTGGTGAATTGGTGAATTGAGGCCTTAGTGGCCTCCTTGACCTTCAGATGGAATTATCTGGTCAGCCATAATCAAATCACAAAACTCTTGACAATTTCAACCCCCTTTTAGACACTTCTCTTATTTCAATTAGGAATCCATTACAACTGAAAAGCAAGGCAGAGGAAAATACGTGACCAGTTTTTCCTGGGTCTGGGAAACTAGCTGCTGAATATGTCACTTTAATAAAACCCATGGGAAACTTGGAAGGCTTGGATTTATTCTGTTGTTATTAAAAGAATGTTTTAGTAGAGTGGATAACTTGATTTTTTTCTGCTTACCATTTGACCAAGTAATTTTGATTTCCAAATGTTCAATTGCCTTTGCCTGCAAAGCTGCTTCTCTCCTTTAAATAATAATTTCATTTTGGTTCAGCTTTTACAGAGAACATTGAATTCATTTTTGAATTTGAAATCAAGGACTAATCAAAATATAGGGCTTACATTGCTGGACCTGGTTTCCATTGACATTATGGCCTATTGATGTTAATAAAATTTTGTAAGCAGACTATGTAGTTGATGTGAATAAAGTTAAGGTCCAGACTCAGGGTCCTTTGCTCTAGCAGAGGACAGTAGAAGGGCATGGTACAAACTAAAAGCAGGTCCTCATGATACATTTTTGTCTGAAGTAGCTGTACTAGAAGCAGCTGAATATTGTCTGAAGGGAGTACTTGACCTACTGTTGCATCAGCATGCAAATGAAGTGACTCCAAACAGCTGGACAATCATAAAATTTTTCTAAATCAGACAGATTTTCTAGGGAAGGATGAGGACGAAGTGACTGTTTGCTGTGTATTTGATCAGTAATTGCTCAGATCACTACGTGGGTTATTTTACTACTATTTAATAATAGCATTCTAAGAATGAGAAACATTCGAGACTAAGTTCATCCAGGAGTCAAGCACCACTGCATATTTTACAATTTTTTTTACTCTGAAGGTACCAAAATGAGGCACATCCAATGTATTTCTTTATTAGGCTCCCAACAAAATGCAAGGCTTGACCATTAGCATTAAAGCTTCTCCTAAAGGCAGAAGACAGAGGCTGCTAGTGAGCACTCAGGAATGTCAGCCCAGCTCTGTCCCTGTTAGTGTGGCTTGAGGCTTAGTGATTGGGAAAATCCCATAATAATATGATCTCTCTCGTGTTTTCCCATTGAGATATCAAAATTTGCATTATATATGCAAAAAGCCCCAGGGTTAATGACTACCTCTAGAGAGCCTTGAGGTTCATAAGAACTTGCAAATTTTTTTGATGTGTTTACCCTGTGGTTTTTGGTCCTGCTGCCAACGATTAGGCTCTGTGACATTATACCTCCATTGCATTTGTTTGCCCAGGGTTTGCCTGTTACGGTTAGCTTTACTGTCAGTTCCCATACCTTTCTAACTTTTTTTTTCTAGAGAGCTAGCTATATCCAGGTCATTCTTAATTTCCCAATACTCAACCCAAACAACTCCCATCTGACTTTTCCTTTTTCCTGTATTTCTTTTTAAACATTTGAACATTTGTCCATTTCTGCAATTTATATTGCGTTGTTTGTCATGAATGCTACTGTTTGCTGTGGTGCAAACACAGGTAAATCTAGCACACATATTTCCCTCTTCCCCCTCTAAGTCTGTATAATACAGTACAGTTACTCAGCAAATTGTGAAAAGACCAAATGAATACGCAGGTCATAGAAACAAATTCCCCTTTCAAGTTCACTTTATTTGAATGAAATATCCACATTTATAACATGTTCTTTTTACTTGTGTCCCAATTTTAGGTATACGAAAAAGAGAATATACAACTTCTTAATTTTTTTAAAAATTTCAAGTAACCAGGAATTCCAATTTGCTTGAGGAACGCAGGCTGTATTTTTTTGGAAGCAAAGGCTCATGTGTGTTAAAACATGGGTACAAATTAAAGGTATGCCTTTTAAAACTGGAATCCAAGATTTTTTGTTTTCACACATGAAACATAGAAAAGAGTTTTGTGAAATGACATTGAAAAGACTGCTGATGAGATTCATAAAATAATAACTAATTTTAACACATGCTGTGTCATTGTGTCAGGAACAAAAGGACATTCAATGAATTTTGAAGGAAACAAATTTAAAACCAATATAATGATTTTCCCTTTAGTACAATGACTAACTGGCATACTTAAGTCATTACCACAAGATACAGTATCAGAAATAAACATTTCTGTGAATGAGAACCCTTATATTAGGCTGTATAGGTGATTTATGTGGGGTATAAACTCTCATGATTCAGGACATAAACCACCCATTAAATAACAGGGATTGGTAAAACATGTTCCCTAAGGACAGAGTAATCTTTTATGATGCTCTTCATAGTTTGCTGTGACACATTTTGAGGTGAGTCTACTCTCAGGTGTCTGAGTCTATGCTGAGTCTACTCTACATTTTGCGGTGACTCTACACTACTGAGTCTTGAAGAAAAGGTAGCAAGTCACATGGAACAATGATATAATTAAGCATGGCAACTCTTTTGCTCAAACATACTCTTTCTGAGCATAAACTTTCACAGAAAGTATCCAATATCTCTGATCTTGCTTATGTTGAACATAAAAGAAACTTTAAAGCTTTTATCTTAATGTTCCTTTTTTTTAAAAAGAAAAAGGGGAAACACAGTTTGATACCCAGCCCTCTACTCCAATGTTCCTAGTTTTCTATCTGATGTATTGACTCACCTCAGATAGCCCAGATAATTTCCACCATTAAACTCTATCTCTCTTGGCACTTCCTTTTCCTTCCTTAATTTCACACCCTGAATACAAAGCAATGCTGAAGGCAACTGCTTGTGGTTTGTCCTGTCAGCTCCTAAATGGGAAAACATGTGATGTGGCAAAGTTCTTGTCCTACTTATCCTAATTCAAAACATTTTACCCTTTTAATCCTACAGGGATATTTTGCAGAAACTTCACACCTCCATGTCACTTTCTGTTTAGTTTCAAGGTGGTCTGCATTGCAATTAATCGACATCTGGACTTTTATTTGAGACAATGTCACTTCCTGAAAATGTTTCTGGATGACACTAAGTTATCTCTTAGTTGCTCTCATTTAATTAAAGATTCCAGTTAATTATTCTGTATGTCCTTTCATATTTCTTGTGCTCAGCAGAGGGAAGTCCACCTTACTCCAATAGTTGAGAGGAGCATTTTGTCAGGATTTTCTTCCAGCTACCTAGAAAACTGGCTTAGATTAAGTAAACTTATCACTAGTATCTGTTTCTTTCATTTCATATTGTGAAAGGATTTCAGAAAATGACAGAGAAGATTTGGATTTTCTTATTTTATACAAGCTCCCCAGAGAAGTGGTCACAGCACCAAGCCTGACAGAATTCAAGAAGTATTTGGACAATGCTCTCAGGCAGGTGGTGTGACTCCTGGGAATGGTCCTGTGCAGGGCTGGGAGTTGGGCTCAGTTATCCTCGTGGGTCCCTTCCAGCTCAGCATAACCTGTGATTCTGTGATGTTTAGGTGAACAAAGTTCTTGGAAAAATCTGACTGAAAGAGAAGACACGCTCTTGAAAGTAGACCAAAGTGTAGGATCAGGATTCTCTTATGTTATAATATTTGCTGCTCTTTCAGTTCCTGACTCTGTAACTCAACATGCTTTTGACTCAACTCAGAAAGCACTTGTTCATTCTTGCCTCATTTTCCAGGTTGGTAGTGTGAACACTGCATAAAAGGTACTTCATACTCGGTGTTAGAACAGAGCTTTTCATGTCTTTTCCTGTCTATTTATTAGAAGAAGAGAAAGAGTAAAGTAGGTATTTGATCTTCTACCACTTGATGTTAATAAAAATAATAATAAAAAAGAAGGTAGTGCCCAGAAGGCCATATGTAGTCTATTTGTTTACTTTAGACTGAATTCAGCTATAACTATGTCTTTCACAGTGAGTGATTGTGTATGTTGCTTACAAAGTGCTACAGTCATGGATATTCCTTAGCTCTCATGGGCATGGTATTCCAGGACCTTCTTTTTCCTACTGGTTCTTCCAGTGTCTCACAAATGTCTTCCTTGTTGCTGTTCAGCCTCTGTAGCTCTTATGCCAGCAATAAACATAAAAAACAATTGATGCCTTTCCTCTTTGCTTTTGGCTTTTGCATAGTTGAAGCCTATTCTGATGTCTTTGCTTCTGTTTATCTTCTCATCCCTGTAGGACTTTCAATTTGTTTTCTTTAGCCTCACAGTGTCAATTCTTTCAGCCTATCCTCAGTACACTTTTCTAGATTGTTGTTTCAATTTTCTGGGGTTGTTTTTGATGAATTTGCCTCTTTGTAGCTGCATAGACCCCAAAGAGGACACAGTTTACTGGCTGAACTGAATGAAAGGACTACAGGGTTAGGTAAGTTTCCATATACTAGAAAATTACACCAACCTGCACTTTGGTTGCAGGAAAGGTTCTTGTTCGGCAAGAATGTTTTGACTAGCATGGTTTCCTGCAATCCCTGAGTAATTATTGGAAGGAGCAATTTCCACCTAGCTTTTCCCCACCTTGCATTTCTGTGGTGGTTCCCCCACTTAGTTTAAAATTTTTCAGATAGTTTCTTAAGTTTAGAACAGTAATTTAGAATTATAATTCTGTTCTCTGCTATACTCACTGCTCCTGCTAGACTTGTATCGTCTGTAAATGAAGCAGGCATTCTCTCTATTCCCTCATCCTGGCTCTTAAGTGAAAGTGTTCCACAGGACCAGAATAAGGGCAGACCCCCATCTCCACCCTGCCAGATATATCCTTGCATTTTGACAATTTCCTAGCAACTAGGGTTCTCCTATAGCTGTTCAACTAGGCTTTATCTAGCAAGTCTCCCATGTTTTCCCAGCTTGGCTCTGGGGATGTCACAGAAGGTTATGTCAAAAGCCTAAACGGTGACAACATATGACACTTACTGCTTCTCCTTTATTTGCAAGCATAGTTGCCCATTATATAACAAAAATGAGATCTGTTTGATGTGATAACATTCTTGACAAATGCATGTTGGCTATCACCTGTTCCCTTGTTATCTTTCACAGTTTTAGAACTTATTCCATGCCTCTGTGTTGAGAGCAGGTGCTGGTTCCTGGCAGCTCCAGTGGCCCCAGCACAGGGCCCGGCTGAGCCGCTCAGCCACGGGCAGGTGGGTAAGAGCCCAGGGGAAAGCCTGGGCAAGGAGGGCAGGATGCTATGAAGTGCCCTGAAATTATAATGCTCAATCTATTCTAGGAGAGAGTTCAGTTTATTTGGAAACAACTGATTTGCACAAAGATTCATAATGTTAGTTCGTTCTTCCCTTAGGCTAAATTAACATTTGACTAATTTCCATACTGGTACTAACTGACAGGTCTCTTAAATGTCCTTCTGGAGACTTAGACTCTCATCCAATGCTTTTACTGTGAACCAGTTCAGAACAGTGGGATACAGATGGACAGGCTACTGTTTTAATTTTCAATACACTTGATCTATCAAGGCTGACTATCTGAAAGATTTAATGCTCACTTTCCACAATTGATATAAAAACTCTCATTCTGAAGGCTGGAAATTTAAGTTCTTGCATGTTATTTAAGAGTCTGAGGTAAAGGGATAGAATCTGACATCTTTACCTAGGCTCTTTTGTCATCAATACCCTTCTTGTCACTGACTGCACACATAGGTAGCCAAAGGATGAAGAAGCCAATATGCTCTGTCAGTGCTAATGAGGGATTTCCATGAGCTTGGAGAATATTCATCACCTAAGTCTTTTTCTCTTCCACATTTTTCCTGCAAATCAACACAAACCAGCTGTAAACAAATGGTAGGATCTAGATGTTTGTATAAGTTAAGAGAGCTTATCCCTTCCTTTCTTACAACGCTTTGATCCATGAAGAGCAGGAAAGACGATCACTGCAGGTGGTAAGAAAATCCTAATACCTCTGAACTGTGCAAAGTAAACATCTTTTGCTAGAGAAATTATCATGTATTCCAGGGGTATGTAGCATAAATTATTATCTATGGCATTGCTGGAGATGCAAAACGGCACCTCCTGATTGAAACTGTGCAGCTCAGCAGCTGCTCCATTTGGGCTGGACAAGCTCAATCACTCTGCTTTGTGTAAGCCTCAAAAAAAACTTCTTGAAAATCAGACCTTTGCGTCTCAAGAGCCTGAATCTCCAGGACTCCTCTGACAGGCACTAAAGTGGAGGATGAGTTTAATTTTAGCTTTGGGTCAAGCTCTGTATAGGAAGTTTAAAACTAAGCAATTAAACTTCTAGGGAAGAAGGAAGACTTTTACATATGATCAATATGCAGTTCTTGTGACAAAAGAATGACTGTTATTCTTATGGAAGATCACCCACAAGACTGCATTTGGGTTGTGTGATTTTGCCCCAAATGATAACTATGTGTAGAGATGAGCATAAGTCAGCACAGAATCTACATAAATATATAAAATATAAACATACAGTAAAAACATTAGACAGAACAGATGAGAGGAGCAAGCACACTGTGAAACTATTTCAGCAAGGCAAATTTAAAGCAAACACTGAAACAAATGAGGTGGCAGACAACAGTATGAATGTTAATGAGCCAAAAACAATACAGCAGAAAACTATTAAATGCAGTTTTGGTGCATAACAATATATTGCTTAAAACGTTCTTTCCTCTACTGGTGAAATGTAAAGATGTATAATTTAATGCAATATTTATGAAAAGCTCACTCCAAATATCTCTTTTCTGATCAGTGCAAAAGGCCAACATTTTGGGATAACCATGGAAATCTGTAAATTTTCAGCTGTAATTTCAGGAATCGTTCAGATGAAGTTGAGAAACCAGGATATTGGAAACATCGAGATTGTGAATTTTCCCTAGGTTTTGCATTGCTATTATTTCAGGGCTTTGGTAATAACATCTATCAAGGTCTTTCTTAAATTGGAAGTGAAAAGCACTTTTAATTTCATAAGAGATGGCAGTCATAGTGTGTCTTCAGCTGGAGTAGTTTGTTTGCAGGAGTGACAGATTGTCAAGCCATCAGCAGAATTTTGGAGTTCACAGAGCTCCCAGTACTTCCTCTATGACTCTATATGACATCCCATACTGATGAAGACTACTGTTTTGCCTTGATTTATTACCCAGAAGATCTATTTCTGCAGCTAATTTGTCTCAAGTAAGTCATTCTTTTAGCTGGTGTATATTTCTAGTTGCCCACAGTTACTTTGCTGACCTCCTTCAGCAGCTTTAGGCCATCACAACTTTGTGTATCCAAGCCCAACTTACAACATCCTTTCCCTTTCCAGGTGCAAAGTATTTCTGCACTTGATCATGTCCTTTGGAGAGGGGTAAATCTCACAACCTTGCCTCTTCTGGACCTCCTCCCTTCCTGCCTGGGTTTGGCTCAGAGGTGAAATATCTGAAAATTAGCCACTTTTCAGGGTAAAAAACCTAAGCAGCCTGTATTCAGCTGAGCAAAGTATAAAAAAGTGGACATGTTTATTTTCTGGTGGCCCAATATATTTGTGAAGCACTTACAGCAGTCTAATTCTATGTCATCATGTTCACATTTTAGTAAACAGCAAATTTGCTCTGAAAACAGCCCTGTTATGACATAAAAATGATATATGCAGCTCTTTTGGGCATATTCCTATTTTTATGTTCATGAAACTTGAAAGAAGTTGAAATGCATGCACTTCTAGCTTTCAGTTAGCCCTGTTAAATGTGTTAACCAGAAGCCAAATAAAATAGACTGGATCTTGGAGAGTGAAATCCAACTCAGACATGTAGAGCAGAAATTATGGATCTGCAATATATGGATCAGGTTTGCAGAACTTCCATGTTAAGTGGAAGTGCTTTATCTCAGCAGATTTCAGTGGAATAGGTACTGTTCTCTTAAATTAAACTAGTGATATCTGGAGAAAAAGTAATGTCTAAAATTATACAAATAAAATGCATAAAATCACGAAGTAAATGCAAGCCCTTTTATTATTGCTTCTTGTAACCTAGCCAGCAGTATTGCTCAGGAAAACAGAAGCCACCATACATCTGAGATACTCTGAGAAAGACTTTAAACATATTCAAGGGTTGCTGTACCCTCCCCTGTGATACTTCTTCACAGGTGTGCAGTGCCTATCTGTGCAAAGCAGATTGTTATGGTGCTAAGCATTATTTCTAAGGGGGCCACAGTCAACCCCAGCCTTGACGAGGGTGTTCCAGAGCACGTGGCCCTTTGCATCATGTTTGTGCTCACTGTGGACATTTTTTTAATAACAGAGCAAGACACCAAGCAGTAGGGAATCAGGATCACCCTCAGAGCTCATTCATGTGATGCAGTATGGCTCTTCTGTCACAACAGCTGTGCATCTCTCAGTCCTAGAGCAGCAGATTTTCTTGCAGTTTGCTTAAGACAAGCTGTCTCTGATGGCTGCTTCTTGTCTTGTTTTGGTGAAAATCCATCTGTCACCTACTCAGAGGATAAAGCCATAGAAGAAAGAGTGCAGAAACACAGGAAAACATGAGATAACTAAACCTGATTATATAATACACTGTGCGGAAAATAATGAATAATTTGAAAATACTAATAATTGTCATTTATGACAATTTTTCATGCAGTCAAACTGGTAATTGCTTTTAAAAAGTTTTAGGTTTAAAAATATGAGTAGGAAGATGTATTTGAAAGCCTCTTTCTTAGCAGGCATCATGATCTAAAATTTGAAAAATTATTTGAGAATAGTCAGACTCCACAGGCACTATAAGAAACCAATTGCTAGGTTTTTTCAGCCACTGCCTCCAGGGAAAAACATTTTTCATTATGCAAACAAATATACATGGATGTAAGTGCACTCCTTGTTGTAAAGCTTCTATGAATTCTGTTGCAATTGTTTTACTTAGATTAGAAATTCCTGGTGCAATTCATCCAAAACTCACAATGAATTCTACAGAATTAAAAAATAAACTGAAGTTGTCCCCAAGAATTTTACCTTTCTGAAACTTCTTCAGGGTTGTTCTTAGTCAGTAAAAAATAGTACAGAGTGTGGCCCCTTGTAACTCTGCTGCTTCTAAAGACTTTACTGTCTTTAGACAGTACACACTTATTGACTAAAATAGGGCAAAACAATAATCAAATTGTACCTCTTGACAAGGTAAAAAGAGCCAAAATGGCCAGTAACTTTTCCACTTTCACAGGAAAAACAATTTGTTGATTTTGCGCATAAGGTACTTTAAAGTTGACTAGCCCTAAGAAATCAAAGGACTTTCTCTCACTTTCTCTTTCTTTCATGCAGTTTTAAAATCTGTCCTTAATTGGTAGTTATTGATCACATTATTTTGGGGTTTCTCCTTGTCTTTTTTTTATTTTTTGAAAATTAAAGTTGCATGGCTTGAAATCACCTACATTAATCACAGTGTCCAGAAAATGTAATTGTTTGAATAAATAAGAGTTGTTTTATAATACCACTAGAAATCTACATGACACTATTTGCATGTAATTCTCTGAATCTAATTTGCTGTAGGTTTTAAATATGGATTCAGTTCTTTGGTTTTTCAGACAATTTATTAGACAATATCTAACATACAATAAGAATTCTCAAAACTCTTTTACAGTGTTAAAACAGACTAAATCCTAGAACTTGTGTCAAAGCCAGAATAAAATAATTTTGCCAAGAGAAGGCTGCAGAAACTATTACTGTCGGTTGCATTTTATGCCCAGGCAGTAGGATGAGAGAAGAATAAATTGGTGGCTGATGGATCTTAGTCTGTTCTGTAGTACAAGGAATATTGAGGGCTACAGCTGTATTGACCTGTTATATGTGGGACATTGCTGTGGTTTTTGTAGGACTGTAGACCTGTGGGAAAGGGAGGCATACAGTCAGTATCACCCACCTTGCTGCCTTCTTACTCCACTGCTTCAGAGCAGATGTGTTCTGATCCTCCTCTGTGGGTGCATAAACATTGCATTTCTACATAATTTAGTGGATACTGTATAGAAAAAATATCTAATTTAATGAAAACAAACAGAAACATTATTGGAATTTAACAGGCAGAATGAGGATCTAATTAGCTAACAGCAACAACTGGCTCTTGCATAACTGTTCTTGTCTCAGTGGCATTTCTTGCCACAGATATCTGTGCCAGAAGTGACAAAAGGCTGTGCTACAATACAAAATGACCCCCACGCTACCAGAGCAGTGATCTTGTATCTGCAAAGGACCACTTCCTGCCAGCAAGCTGGATAACTATACTGTGTCAGACCCAGCAGTTTGTTCCGTGCATCTGTCAAGTGTTATGTACTCCTGGTGGTTTTATGCTTGCTCAAGTTATCAAGCAAGGGCCGTTTAGTCTGACTCGGAGGAGCCTGTGTGCTTTGCAATATGAGCACTAAGACAACAAACAAAGGTTTTGTACCTGAGACTGTAAAGACCCTTCTGATGAATCACAGGTTACAGTAGGGGTAAAGTGACGGCTGTAGCACGGGCTTTTTATTTGGTAACTTTGATAACATCTATAATAGAAGTTAATAGAAATGCCCATGGAAATAAAGTATTGTTCCATAGCAGAGGAATACTTCTTAAATAGACTAGCAAACAGCTGCCACCTTTTTAAAGTCCACATAAGCCCAGGTTTGAGGCTCTGTGCTAGATATCAGATGCAGATATAGTCATAGTATCTCTGCAGACTGCATTTAATCCACAAAACTCCCCCCGAAACAATGAAAAACGCTCTTTCTGCCTCTGTGGGGGATGTTGTTAATGTCAGAATACTCTGGCAGGCAGAGATTTTGTGCATATTATTTGTGTTAATAAGCATTTTCTTTGCTGTAATTCCAGATATGCATTTCCAGGAAGCCCATCTCAGGTGAATTACACCTACAAATGTAAGGGCAAAGCAGGTCTCAAAAGCTGCCTATGTGGTCATACCCTTTTCACTTTGATCCAGGTCACCCTAGGATCATCAGCTGGTTATTTTCCATTAAGAACATATGTATTGTAGCATTAGGGTATGCATATTAATTTGTAAGTGAAGTATATTTGCCTACATAACTTCTTTCCATTCTATAGCATAACAAAAAGAGCTCTTGATAACAACAGTAATATTAAAATATGATAAAAACATATGCTTTTCAAGAAAAATGAAAAAACTTTCAGGCACATGTAAAGGCTTCCCTGGCAATGGCTTGAGACACACTTCAGCCACGCTCACCCATATCAGACATGATCAGCAGACATTGCTGTCACAGCAGAGCAATCGGTGAGGGTGAAAGCACACAACGAAGGAGTCAGAATGAAACATTTGCAGCAAACTGTCAAAAAATTGCATTAAAGCCAGATTAAGAGATACCACAGATGTGTGACATGTTGAAATTAGTGAAAAATCACTGCAGTGACCTAAAATGAATATGTAATCTTATTTTACTATTCTAATTGGCTCTGTGAAGCAATGCCCAAAATTTTAGCATAACCTGTTCACAAACATCATTGATTTCAAAATGTGAGAAACGAGATCATTAGTCTTCTGGAAGCTGTGGGGGAAATGTACAACAGAGTTACAGACCTTTATGTAAATGTTCCTGAAAACCTGTTCTATCCTATATCTGGGTGTATGGGGTTTAATTATGAGTAGGATCAAAGACATCTTGAAAAGAGCTAATCCTGTTTTATGTGTATGCAACTTCATCTACATTAATTATATCTCAAGATCACAGAACTTGCTTACAAGCAATAATGATAGTGATGCAAATTATATTGTGGCATTGGTAGACTATTTCACTGCCAACAGAGGCAGAATGGATTACCCTTCTCTGTGACATTTAATTAGGGTATATATACTTCTAGACTTCTCTTCTGTGGCAAAAAAAATATAGAACATTTGCAATTAAAAAAAAAACAACCACTTGTTGTTAAAACATTGCTGTTGTAGTCATAATGGGACTCTAATGCAAATGTATTTGGGGTTAAATCCTCTGCTTTTGAACATCAGCACTTCTGTTGCCACCGTTCTCTCAGATTCAATGAAGGATGTGTACTAGTGAATTTGGTCATCCCATGAGAGCCATTTAAAGTGTTGACAAAATTCCAAAGGATTTAACTTTTTTTTTTTTTTTTTTTGTAAGTAGCGGAACTGGTTTTTTCTCTTCTGAGTGACATTCCATTCTGCTTGGAGTTTTCTTTTATTCTGCATTAGTCAAAACCAGTATTTTCAAAAGTTTCTGGGAAAATCTTTTTCCAATGTTTGAGACTTTTGGCCACTTTTAAAAAAAATTATTTACACTATATTTTGTGAGTTCTGTCCAATTTTTCTAATTTCCTTTTTCCTAAAGTTTCATCAAGTTTTTGAAAGTTGTTTCATATTGCTGCAATATTTCCTATTCACAAAGTTGAAAATGCTTTTTATCAGCTTCTCTGGTGTATTTATTTCAGTCCTGATAAGAAGCATGCATTCACCTTGGCTATAAAGAACAATACATTTTCTTAAGGGAAGTTAATTTTAGTAAAAAAAAAGAAGCTTGCTGAGTAGAACTCTTGCTTTGTGTTTTGCAAGCTTAGTCCTCTCAAGTGTGCTCTTTCCAAACCTAGACAAAGAAGATTTTGTGGAAAGGAAAAGTGCACAAATACTTGGACCGAACGAATTTTGAATGTGAGGGAAGATAAAAATCTCAGTAGGTAGGAGAGCTACACAGTGAAAGGATAACTACGTGCAAAAGAAGAAAATGGTCATCTTTTCCCATGCCTCCTTCTTATCCCTGAGGTAGAAGGATCTACCTGCCTTTGTCACACAGTGGGATTGATAATGCAAAGGACAAATATTCTTCTCTGTCATTATGTCTTTATAGGTCTCTTCCTGCTGTGCTTAAGCGGCACAAACTCCCACAGTGTTTTCTTTTGTAAGGATGAAATAATCACTCCCTGACAGAGTAGAATCAAGAGACAGGTAGGCTAGCATTTACCTCACACTTCCTGGAACACATATGGATCTTCTTCCAGACAGAGAGGTATAGGTGAATTTCTCAAATCTTAAATCTGTAGCAAGTAGTATATAAAGGTAGTCAAAGGGCTAGTAGATCATGCCTGATGCAAATTCAATGAGAATAACTCAATTTAAAAGGTGCCTAATGTCTTGCAAGAAGTTTGTTGACAAAGTAAAGCAAATCACAGAAAATATGTGTAGAACTGCAAGGTTGGTGATTGTGCAGAGAGGGGAGAGAAACCTCCAAACATATGCAAGAGTGTCAGACTCTTCTGAATATAGTGCAGTCTGCCAAGAAAGAAAAGAAGATAATGACATTGGTCACAGAGCAAGAGAAATGAGAAACTTGTAATGAAAATATATTAATATCAGATTAATGGTGGCAAGCACTATTATAAAAGAATGTGAAAAGCCAGAACAGCCATGGCTCAAATCAATCATTTTCCATCCACACAGAGCTTGTTTGAATGTAGAAGGGTTGCACATCCATATATCCAGGTTGAACTTAATTTAGTATCATTCAGAATTGATGATAAGTAGGAGGTGGAAGAAAGAAAAGAAGTGAAAGCCCATCTGCAGTTATGTAATGACACATCAGCATGATCTCTCTACATCTGTCTGATGGTATACCAAAGAAAGGAATTTGCATGTGCTCAGGTGAACTTTGGAAGAGGACCCAAATTCTGAATTAACATCAAGGTACTCCGAGTTCCTTCTCATTTGTCTTACAGAAATGATCTGACAAACCAGACTTCAAATGAAGAGTTAATTTACCACTTATATTGGAAAAAAATTCCCTGCTAGTGCAACAATACTAAATGCTAGTGAAACTACACTTTCTATTTGCTGTACCTTGGGAGGAAGTAACTAAGACAACTGTTTTCTAAGATTTGTCTTTAATTTGTAGGAGACCATGATCTTAAAATACATTTGTCAATCTGAGGTGAAGACGTTAGCCTTTTATTTAGATTAGATTATTGTTCCTGAAAATGTTTGTTTCCTTCCTCCTTTCATCCTTATTGTTAAAAACATCTAAAAGTTTTTACTTTCAAATAAATGTGTACAGCGTATCCATATTATCATTTTCAAATGCGGTAAACATGGAAAACTTCTAACTGAAGAGGCAAAACTTTGGCAGTAAATATATACAGGTTTTAATAATGAAACTCTGAAACCTGATGAGGATATAGCAAGAGTCAAACATAGATCCTATCAGACTCCAGATGAACTTGGAAAACTGCAAATGAAAATATTACCTTTAAAAAGATCTGCCTAGGACTGGCACTATAGTATTGAAAATGCTACATGGTGTTTCTGAGATTTAGAATTTTTATATTTGTCAAAACCTTGATTGCCTAAGACTCAGATTGCCTGCAACCCTGGTTCCCTGCTTTCTTCATGTGTGTTTCAAATAGGCTTATTAACTGGATCTCATATTACAGGTAAAATTCATTAATTCATTTTAGTCTCATTTGTAAAGGATGAAATAGTTTGTGTTTTGATTGGGCTTTATTAAGACTAACAAGAAAGGGAGGCTTCTGCTGACCATTTGTTCAGATCTGGACTTTGCCCTAGAATAGACACAGGAAGGCACTGGTTTCTGGAACACTTTTGTTTTACTGGTCTGCAATGACTGCCAAGAACCTTCAGAGGATCTGATCCCAGGCCTTCCCTCACAACAGTTTGGGAAGCATATGCATTAGAAGAAAAGGACTTCCTAGCCCTGTTTTTTTCTTTTATGGATGTTAATATGACTGAAGACATTTTTGTGAGGTAGTTATATTTTAAGGTGCATTAGGGGCTCTGTTGCCTCTTTTTACACATCTACTGTTCATTTTAATATTTTCTAAGAGCATCTGTAATATGTGATAGGTGTTAATGTCACTTATAAAATTAAATTAACTAGGATGTTCTGAAATTGTCTTTAAAGGTCAAATTATAATAATCTTACCCAGAGTAGCACTTTTACTCAGGGGTAGGTCTAGGTAAATCAATAGCACTATAGAAGAAATAAGGTTAGATACATAAAAGGACTTTGGCACCACATATCCTCCAAAATGTACTTATCAGTACAGCCTAAATTCATAGGTTTAATTTCTCTGAATCCTTGTTCGTTCTCTGACACACTTGCATACATGAAAATCCAACTTTTAAATGATCTATCTAATATTTTCCATCAGTATGATTTCACAGTGACATAGAGATTTGCTTCTGAGTTGTCAGAAGACTTGATAATATGGAACATACATGTGTCTGCTTTCCTTTATTTCACCAGCTACTACTGTTCTGCTGCTATAGTCTGCATGTTCCTTGCATCATGAAACTGTATGCCAAAAATATCTGGAGCAGAGCAAAGTGCTCCAGTCATCAGCCCCATGAGTGCTCTGAACTGCAGCTTGCTCAGTCTTTCTGTTAGCTGTTGTGTTGGGCATAATCCTTTAAACTTGCCCAAAGCAAGAACTGAAACTTTAATACTGCTCTACAGAGGCCATAACTGTAATCTATGGTGCTATATTTCACTGACCTAATGTTTGTATAACTTTTTTAGGCAAAGTACAAAGCTACCAGTAGAAGGATTGAGAAAGACCCATACTAACACAACTGAGGGTTCCGACTACTCAGGTGAAACATGTACACACGTGAAGAAGAATCAGCAGGAGGTTTTGGTACTCATTGCTTCTTTAATCCAAGCAGTTACTATAAAATATTTGAAATACTGGGTGTTGTTGGGTTTCTGCAGGAATGGAGTGATCCTTCTTACAAACCACATTGTGACTGAAAATCAAAATATGGAGTTGGGCAGCTCCAAGTAATCTTATTTGTTTGTTACTTTCTAGTACAAAAACAACACTGTGAAAATGAGCTGGAAGGCTTTCTAGTAAAAAAGTCTCAGTCTGGTTTTTAATCACTCATTTGGGCATGCATCACTGCTCAGTTATGATTGAATCTATCAGGATACCTCTCCTCAGTGTTCTATGGATTCCACTCTTAGCTGTTTGTTTCAGTAGATTTTTTAAGTCTCAACAGGGACAAAGGCAAGCACTTGCTTGTGAAGACACAATGTATTAAGGTAGTAATTTTTCATTTTTAATGACTGTCATGACTACCCTTCTGCTGCCGAGTTCATCATTTAGCTCCTTGTTCTCGATGCCATTCATTGAACTGTCAGCATTTGTCATTTGCTGTGCACACAGTGCTACTGCAGATGTTTGTGTTTCTGTTAATGCCCAGCTCTGACACTTGCTAAGGGTGGCTTGCTGCCTGCCTTTGTACACCTTTGCATGATCAGAGGGGTACACCCTCAGGGCACCCAGTGTATATGAGTTTCCTGCTTTAGCACTCATTTTTCACTACACAGATATAAATGAATCAAAACTCCGCTACAAATATTTCAAAAATTGGGGAGAGGCTAGATTAAGACCCCCTCTTAAGCTTCCTTTTGAAAATATCTAGAGGCAATCCATTTCCTCTCAAAAAACTGGAGCTTTAAGACATCTCCCTCTGAACCCAGTTGGCTTTTATTTTTTTACTCAAAGTCCTATACTGAGGTGAATGGGAAGTAATTTTCAGGGTGCTTGCAGCTCTACTTTGGTATGATGTTAACTACTTGCATGTGGGATCCAGAAGTGGCCATGGCTGCTAGGCTTTTCAGGCACAGTTTTCTTATCCTTTCCGTGAAAAGTTTCTAGTCTTACCTATGCACTTGTGACAGTACTATTTGGCCCTCACAAGAAAATTTAAGACGTAAGACGGCTCCCTTTCTGAAAAGGAGAGAGATACAGCTAGATCCACATATGTTTATAGCATTGCTATGTGAAAAGAGTCTCTTTTGTGTGCTTATTTTAAGTTTAGAGGCCCTTTATGCATTAGAATTGGGGATAGGATCTTTAGTCTGCTCCTCAAAGTAAAGGCAACAACTGAGTGAGAGAAGGTGAAAATAACAGCTTCTTATGTATGAAAGAACCCCCAAACCACTAAAATACAACCAAGGAAAAGCAATGTGAAGGGTTCTTGTTGCAATAAACACTGCTCCTGAGTCTGCCATCGTGTGACTGCGGGGTCCTCAGACAAGTCACATACTTTCTTTTCCCAACATACCAAAGCTGGGAATAGCAACAATGTCTGTAAAGCTCCTGGAGACCCGTGGGTGAAAAATGCTAACAGTATGCTGATTTTTTTTTTTTTTTCCTGTTGTAAAAGATGGAAAGGAACAGCATGCCAAGGAAACTTTGGCACACTGTTTGTCTCCCACTGTGTTCCCTATCTCTGCTTGTCCCTGCTATATAATTAGTTTTTAAGTCTTAAGTCTCTGGATATACTTTGCTGCTCACTGTTGTGTATCGTAATCATTGTATATCAAGCCCAGTGGAGCCCTCATCCCTACTAGGTGTTCTAGTGAGCTGAATGAAACAGAGAGGAACAAGCCACCTTCTGAAGAAAAGGTTATAGGAAGAAAAAAAAAAAAAGGTTAATACATAGCAGCTTCTGGTTTTTATTTAATCTAAAATTTCTAGGGCATTTCATCTAGTCACTTTCTTCTGCCAGTGACATTATAAACTCTCTGCTGTCACCAGATTGGCCTGTAAAGCACACTCTGTCATTTACTGGAAAGGTTTTATGGAGAAAGAAAACAGGAATGTTTAGTTAGGTAGCAGTTCAGGGCAGTCTAAATAGGCAAGGAGAATTACTACTGCTACCTACTGTCCAATATAAACTGTTGTGTTTGCACCTTTTCTTTCTCTTTGAGATACTGTTTATTTCCCTGCATTCTTTATGGATGGTTTAAATGGAGAGAAACGACTAATCAGCAAATGAATGAGAGCAGAGGGAAACTTTTACAGTTTGTAGATTTCTATCTACATGGCAATATATGTGTATTTGATGATTTTCAGGAACTTCATGGCAGAATATTGCTGGCTACAAAACAGGAAAAGAGGTTTTAAGAAAATTCCTAAGTATATTAGTACTTTTAATCAATTTTTGTCTTAGCCACAGAGATTTGTTTTGGTTGGTTGGTTTGTTGGTTTCTTTAAAATATATTGCTCAGAATGCTGCAGTAAAAAATAATGAAATATTAGTTTATTGACATAGAATTTTGAAGATTGGAAAATAGCTCTAAGACCAGTGAGTTCAACTTAATCAAGCACTGTCATGTTCCTCGCAAAGCCATGTCCCTGAGTGCCATATTCACACACTTTCTGAACATTTCCAGGGGTAGTGATCCTACTACTTCCCTGGCAGCCTTTGCTTGACCACCCTTTCAGAGGAGCATATTTTCCTAATTTCCAATCTGAACCTCCCCTGGTCACTTGAGGCCATTTCCTCTTGTTCTATTGCTTGTAACCAGGGAGAAGAGACTGACCCTCATCTCACTAGAAGGTCCTTTCGGGTTACAGTAGAAGGCAATATGGTCTCTCCTGAGCCTCCTTTTCTCCAGGCT
>VXBB01004402.1:168495-239676 GCA_013399915.1 Illadopsis cleaveri
TCTTTTTTTTTTTTTTTCTCCAAGTACTACAGTGCAGAAATCTAGGAAGCCTTTCACTGGAACTAAAATATTGTGCATTCAACCTTGTTCTTGTAAAGTGTATTGCAAGCATGAATGGTTGGTATAAAAACAGATTAAATAATTGCATATATAGAGAACACCTTTCACCTTACAGGCTGAATAAGGGAAGAGCCTGCTTGGAAAAAAAAACAACATCTTATCATATAACTAATGATATTTTCAGAGAAGAACATAATGCAGGTTGAAAAGGTGGGCTTACTTTTGCCATTTTCTAGCTTCTAAGTATTTAACTTTACAATCCTAATACAATTTTCTTTGTATGAAACAGAAGAGTTCTCATGGCAACTACTTTTTCTAATGTCTGTTTCAAAAATAAACAAAATTGTTACTATTCTCCTCACAGGCATTATTTCAGCTGAGCTCTTCCTGTCTTTGCAATGCAGATATTCAGTTTGAGAGACCCAAAGTGCTCTAAATATTCCAAGTGCAACTGTAGTAACCAAAGGTATAGAAGAAATATGATCTGAATTGACCTATTAGAGGTTCTGTCCTCTAAAACTTAACTTATTTTTGGCAACAAAAATGAATTGGAAATTCATGTTTAGTCCGTATCCAGTAATTTCCAAGTCTTACATAATAGGTCTATTGTATGAATGAATGTGGAAGACGCACATGGAAGAGAGATACTGATTTGTTCTCTGACTTGATTGAAAGCAAACAAACTCACAGATTAAAAAAACCTTTAAATTTCCCCATGGAAAGATATTGGATTACTTTTAAAATTTCTATAACAACCTCCATACTGAATGTTACCTCTGAATTTCAGAAGAATGCCTGGTACCAGATATTGAAAAGAAAGTGTACGAAGCCTCACGTAGCTTCATGTAGGCAGCTACATGATCATTTTGTCACAAAAGAAAGTATCTTTTTAACTGGCTATGGTTAATAGCTGGCTCAAGTCCAGATGCACGAAGGAGCTGCATCCCATATTATTTTTATGCCAACATAGCTGTCAGTGATCTTGACAACCCCATTATTTTAGGTAAGGGAGGTCTGGGGAAACTCATACATTAGAAAAAATGCATGGAATATTAGCAGTAGGGAACATAATGTGATGATCCTTGAGGAGATTTTCATGAGGCCCGCCTAGAGCTACTACTTGTTTTCATACCAAGCTGGTTCTTGCAGAACTTTTATGCCCATTTACTTGGTCTGTGCTTTGTGCAATGAGCTTACTCTGGTTGCAGAGGGGGCTGGAACATGAGATGAAGAGAGTGGCATGGCCAGTCCAGGGCTTTGGTGGGTTTTATGAGCCCAACTTTCACTCTAGCCCCAGCTGGCAGTAAGAAGAACTGGTGTCTTTCTGAGGGTCCCACCAAACCTCCTTTTGGATAGAGCAGGTTGGTGCTGAAGCATCCAGGCTAGGTCCAAATTCCCTTTGCTCACACAGCTTTCTGCATCAGCTACTACTTCTTTATTAATGGCCAGAGATGGCCAGTGCAATTGTCTGGGAACCTGTAGCACATCTGAGCACAGGCTGTGTAGATCTATATCCACACATAACTGACACTTGTCTCCAGTTTTTCCAGCGTGTTCCTCAATGTCCATAGATTCCTGCTATCAGTGAACAGAAATGCAATGGAAAGCAGTTAGGTCTCCCGATATGATAAATGATGTTAGAAAGCACCACCCTAGTCTGAAAAAGGGTGTCCAGCACATGCTTCATGTACTTTTCATCTTTTCCTGGGCGGTGGTATTTCAACCCACATGGAAAGGAAAAACAACCGCATACAGAGAAATCACTAACGCTAGACATGCAGCTGGACAGCTTTGTGAGCTGGCTGCCTTTTTACTCTGTTCAGTGACCTGTTATCTCTTCCCCTGTTCCTCCTCACACACAGGACTCAGCAAAGAATAGGTTTTAGTTGTGCAAATAAACTGCAACACTAAGAAATTAAGTTATTCACTAATTTCAGGGGCAGTAGGCCTTATTTTCTTATCCTTCAACCCAGATATCCTATCCTCTCTCCTGTCTTACTCTCCTTCTGATGGTACAAGAAGCCTACTCTTAGTCCCAGTTTCCTTAAAACAATAAAATTAAATATCACCTATTTGCCTGTGATATTCTGAACTCATTGGATGTGATGAAGCTGTGACAAAATATCCTTAAGTTCTCAATAGCATTTCAGAGGGTAGAACAATACAGACAAATATGCATCCTTCCCAAAAATGCTATGACAAGGAGATAGGTGTTTGTTCCACCAAAAATCTAGGAAGGAATGTGTTGCCTCAGCACTCATTTTTACTTCTGTCTCTTTGAAAGCTTTTTCCCATCACTTTTATTCCCATGCAAACACCTTCCTCTATACCTTCCTGTCTAGTCATGACAACTAAAGGAAAATCTATGTTTAAAACAAACAAACAATTAATGTTAATCAAATATTTATGAGCATGCAGGATGAATATTTATGAAAAATATCAGTGTCTGTTGAAGATGCAAGGTAAGAAACAGTTGTAAACTCTTTGTATGAAATTAAAATATACAGTAACTGTAAATTATGTGGCTACTATGATTAAGTGTCATTACAGATGAGTGAACCTTTCAAATGATATATTCCCTTGCTGATAGGCTGACTGAAATGAACTGTAAGTTTGGCAAACTCTTTTGGCCAAGAGCAAACTAGAAATCTCATTTCAAAATGTTCAGGAAAAATGTGTTGTTTTATTTTTAAATTTTAAAATCAGTTCTTTACATCAGGTGTGAAAAAGTGGTATCTAATAGCTTTAAGGCTTTTCTTTTTCAAGAAATGGAAGATCACCATATGCCATGTGTTGGCAAGAGCTGAAACTACAATGTGTTGCAGACAACAATCTTAACTCTGCTGGAAGGGGCCTCTTAGATTTCTTAGATGCCATAGATTCAGGAAACTTTTTTTATCTTTACAGATATACAATAAAACTAATTTCCCGTTGATACAGAATTCATATTCTCAATATTATTTTGTTTGCTTGTCAGACTGAAAATTTATTACTGGAATTGAACACAGTTCACCAAACTAGAATATTTATCTAAAGCACTATTGGTAGTATAGGATGATTTTTTCATTTCTATGGGAAAAAGGAGATTTTTTTCTCTTGTCTTTGCACTTCAAGGCGCATCAAGTGTTCTTGTTTAAAGCAGACCAGCTTTTAATGGCAGGAGGCTTGTCTGGTTAAATTCAAACTTGAATTCAAGAGCATGTTTTTAATACTGAAATTACTTAAGCAGGAACCAGATTTTTCCTGTCTTGAATGTTATTAATTGATATGGGATGTTTTTCTAAAACTACACTTATGGTTATGCAGCAGTTATGGGTGGAATACAATTTTTTTTTTTGCCCATTTTATGTGGGAGGTTAGTCTAGATAAGTGTGTGTGGTTTCTTTTTTTTTTTTTCCGCCTTTTTTTTGTTCTCTGATGTTAAAATCTAGGAATCTATGAAAAGGAACAATTTAATCTTTGATCTAAACTGTCCTCTTTTGATTTTTTTTCTCTGACTAGATAGCAAAGCTGTCAATCAAGGACATCCTATTTTATCTATTTTATCCTATTTTTCTCTATCAATCTGGCATACAATTAGCTTGGGAAGATGATCCCCACACACACTGATATCAGTGTTTGCTCAAAAGTTGAAATGCCCAGTTCTGGAATACTTTCTGAGGTGAATATTTTCATGTGTCAAGTAACTTCAATGCAATCGATTCTGCTTTTCATGAACCTGAAGCAAAGATCTTTAACATCTATATCAAGACAACTGCTGAATTTGTGGATTTTCAGGTTATACCACAAATGCATTATGATCAGATCTTAGAAACCTGGATTCAGGTGGGTTACTCCAGCCCCTCTGATCTCCTCTGGTAGTGTTGTAGTGTACACCAGCACTGCTGGAGAGGTCAATGCTGCATGTGCAGTCCCAGCCTGGTAGGAGATAAAACCTGCTGGAGTCCTGAGACCTGTTGCCTTTGTGGGTCATGTGCGACATACCACAGTGTTAAAGTGGGACATGAGCTGTTTAGTGCACCTGGATCTTTCCTTGGAATAGAACAAGGACAGAGGCAGGAACATATGCTGAACCAGGCATGGAGCCCAGGCACAGAAAGATGAGAAGCTGGATGTTCTGCATGGAAATCCTTGTTAGTGTGCTTTTGGGAGTGAAGAGTGGGACCTCATCTCCAGCCCAGACTCCAAGAGGAACTTGAAATTCCAGTGGACTTCTGTTTCCCCTGAGTTCCCATGGGCTGCATAGAGGATGTGATTTGAGAGCTACTCTGAGCAGTCAGTGACTGGGAAGAGAAAGCAGAGTTGAGGTTGCACCCATCTCTCTCCTTTCCACGTCCCTCCTTGCTCTATTTGCTCTGTGGGCTGGGGAGCTTCTACTCAGCCACATAATGATACGTTCTACTTGGAAAGTCATCTGTTTGTGGCCATAAATACACCACTTGGATAAGCAACACAACTATAGTTAATGGGTTTGGAGCTTGTATTAACAGCTGATTAATATTTTTTAATGTCTTCTATATTAGCATTGTTTTTCTTCACTAATTGCTAGGGAGCTACTATTCATCAATTGTCTCATAGCCTGCACAGTTTACCACTTAATTGGAAAGCTGATTCACTCGTATGGTCCAAACTGAGATGAAGAAAAGTGTCTTGGTAGATGTATACTCATTATATACTGTGTGAGCACTACTTGTGTACGTCAAAACCAGCTCTCTCTGGTGTCCTCAGAAAATGGTCTCAAGCACTAATAAAAAGTTTTTGTGTTACCTTTCAACATCAGTTCAAAGAAGTCGTTGGTGTCTGCATAAAAATAAGTTTTGCTGCAGAGTGATTGAATTTTAATAATGTCTTAGATTTTAGGACTTCAGTTCCAGTTTATTCATGTCTTATTTTCTTTTTCTACCTCCCTCTTTCAGCACTTTCCCCCCTAATCTCTTTCTCAGTAGGAGAAAACCTGCCTCTAGGGTACAAGTAGGAGGAGCAGAGCGCATGAAGGATCAAGCTAAATTAGGATGTCTTGAAACACAGAGGGTCACAACCCCACATTTTTCTGAGAGCAAATTTCCTGCTATTTACTCTGTAACACTAAGGAGGATTCAAACTGATTTAATTTTCAACCCCCCCTGCCTACTCTCCCCCCTACATTTTTCCTTTTCTCTCTAGACAACAGATGTCAATGTCTTTTTAAGCTGATGATTAACTGCAAACACTGCACTGTTAAAAACTCCCAGTCACATTTTTCAAAACCTTCAGAAATGTAACTGGCAAAGTGCATACCATAGCAATGTACATGAGCTTATTGAAGGTTTTTTGAAGTGAGAAACTTATTTTTCCCCCTTTCCATTTCTGCCTTGTTTCAAATACTTTAAATTCCTCCTAAAATATATGCATCCATTTATAAGAGTAGCATATGTAAAGATTTATCAAAAGACTGGGATTTTTGCTTGTTTGTTTTCTGGGGGAAGGAGTGTAGATGTGTGAATTTGCAGCACAACAAGCTGGGAGGAATAGTTTTTGTTGTGAGGCTGAGATCCAGCCTTCTACTAATTTAACCTACTCTGACCAAAGGCATAAATTCTTCAGAGTAAATCTGTGCAAGGCTTGCCAAGGTGGTATATCCTCACACGGGTGGAAAGCCTAATAGAAATGTGAAAGGATAGTTAACCCTGCTTTCTTCTCATTGTGATATTTTCTCAATATTTCCCTCTATTGAATCTTTTTTCCTATTGTTGGGTCTTTATTTAAGGAGGAAGAAAAAACTAAGACGCTAAAGAAAGGATAATAATTAATTTCCTTACCATACCGGTATGTCATGTAATACAGGGAATATACATGGCCATGATCCTATGTGAAGTAAGAAAATATTTTTTGCAAATTTTAGATGTTAGTTTTAAAAATGCACAGTTTCGGGGGAGGGCGGTTTTTTTCCCTGATTCCTATATATCAATAACCTCTTCTCTTCTGCATTTCTTGTTTGTTTGGGTGTATGTTTGTTTGTTTGTTTATTTTGGAGGTGGGGGTTGTTTTTTGTGTGGTTTCTTGAGGATTTAGTTTTCTTTTTAAATTGCTCTGCTGTGTTTTTTAACCTTCTTCCACAGTAGACAAAGAAAGATTGCTGCTACCTACTAAGGCAAAAGCAATTATATTTCTTCCCCCGTTTGATTCAGAAATCATCTAGATGTTGGAGCTGTCAGAAATCTCCTGACAAGGCTGTCACTGGGTCCATGGCAGATCAGTTAGAGCTAATGAAATGAATTTTAGGTGTGGTAATCTGTCGCCAGAGCTGAGGAGCTGTGGCTAATGCTACTGTAAAAGGCTGGAAAAACAAGCTGGAGTGTGGTCTGTGTAAACTGAAATCCTAATCTGGCAAATTCTTAAAACCTGAGCTTGATCTGTGCATGTCAGTAAGCACTCTGGCACAGCACACTGGAAAAGCATTTGCACACAGCTCTGCAGATGGGTGTTGTGGCAGTGTAGAACCTTCACAGCTGTTTGGTTTGGGATTTATTGTCCTCTCCTGTCTGCAGTGCTAGTGAGATTTGACTGTCATATGCTCCTTAAAGAGCTATTAGTAATAGTTACCATTATTGCCTAGGTAAGAATATTGGCTTTCTAAAGCTTCAGTTGGACCAATTATCTCCCTTGCAGGATGAGGAACTAACCTCCCACTCCCAGTACCATACCCTGACACCTCACTGCTCACTAATGGGCTGAGAAATTCCCATGACCGTTGCCTGGTGCTTTTGAGGAGAATATTGAAAGCAATGGGACCACATATGCCACTGAATCACTTCTTCAGAAGCCAGAGGCATTACATTTAAAAGGATTCATCGGGATGCCTGCAGGGCTGCTGCTTCTCCTGCCCGGCCTTAGTCTGCAGCATTTCCTTACATGGCTCAAGACACAAAAAATTATCAGAGGGATGAGGACATTAATGTGATAGAAAACTAAATGAGTGCTCAAGAGAGGGCAGAGCTTTCAGTAGGATAGAAAAAATGGCAACATTTTAGAGTGCTCTGTTGCTATTTCACCAGCAGGTTGTGAGTTTTCAGCTAGTTCTAGAGTTTTGTGTGGTTTTTGGTTTGGGGGATTTTTTTGTTTAATAACAGAAGTACCTTAGTAATAAAAGTTTGGTCTATTTTTACAAATGAAAATAAGTTAAAACTTATTGCTGAGGCCAGTAACTGTTAGAAAGGCTACTGCCTCCATGGAAATAAGAAAAAAGAATAAGAATTTTAGGAAATGTTAAGCAAATTAATTAGCAGATGTGTGTTTGGAATAGCACAGAAGGAGGTACATATAGTAGGTCTGTTCTTATTTTCTTGACATCTCTTTGCTGATACTCACTTTATAGAGTGGAAAGGCACTCTGGGAGAAAAAAAAAAAGACATACAAGAATGTTTTAAAAAAGAGCATAGCATAACAAAATCCATAGTTCATTTTTTTCCTTTTTCTTTTTTTTCTTTTTTAAAAAAAATTACTGTAGCAGTAATTAGACTCCTAAGAATGTGTACTATTAAGCTGTCTGAATGCTTCTTGGGTGGGCAAAAGAGAAGGCACTGTGCTTTCATCCTCTTACCTAATGCAACAAATCCAAGGTATGCACCAGTCAGTTATTAATGCACACCCTGTTGAGGCTTAATGCTATTGTACTAGTTCCTTTTCAAGCTCCAGGCTGGTTGTACAAGAAAATGCTGCAAACAGCCTTGGGAGCAAAAGTCACAGTTAAGGATTATGTTCAAGCGTTGAAGAAACTGTAAAAACTCTTTTGTTGTTTTCCTGGGTTTTGTTAATAAAGGACTGCTTTATTGGTTATGCACTTTCAAGTAAATTTCTCAGTCATCTTTAGAAAAGCTGGTTTCAGCCACCTACATGTCTCAGAAGGAAAAATAAAGTAGACTGAATTTTACCTGCTTTTCATATATCACTGTGATGTCAAAGCAGCTGTTTATTCCTTAATGTGCCCTTCATTTTTCTATTGAAACAGCTTAAAGTGATCTACATTTTTTTCTCCTCTAAAATTTAGAAGCTTTCTAACACAGCAGATAGTTCACTCCTGAGTAAAGACTAGAAGGGCATCTCTGATGTTTCCATACCTTGTACATCAAGAATGGACATTAAATATAGTCAGTGCTTCCAGAATGAAGGAAGGAGGGAGGAAGCCTCCCTGTATAAAGGTTAGAGAGTGGGACAGAAGGAATATTTTCCATGACATCACTGGGCAGAAATTAAAAAGTGAAGAGTGAGAAATAAGAGCTCAGTGAAAACTGGAAAATTTCTAAACAACATTTAATCCATTACCAAATGTGTCTGTTTTGGAAAAAGACTGTGTTTTTCAAAATCCATTTTGCCCACTCTTTCAACCAGCTCTAGAAAAGATGCACTTGTCCACTCTGGTGTGTGTGTGTATGAAAACGCAAAGGCTTCTGGTTTGAACTTTAGTATTTAAGAAGAGAAGAGAGCCTGGATAAGGAACAGGGTATTTGTTGTTCCTGACACAGTGGTTGGTCCGTCTCCTGTTTGGCACAGGGATAGTCCTTGGCTGAGAGAATGCACAAAAGCACATTGCTGGGCACCTCTGTGGTGGCTGGCCAGGAGCCCGTTCGCCAGCCATACACAGAGACTGTGGCTGAATAGGAACGGGCGAGCGGGGAATCTCATCTGCTGGGCAGGGGATTCTGCGGGGCTGACCTTCCCTCTTCCTTGCCTTGCACCAGGCTGGAGCTGGGGCACTTCTGTCCCGTCTGGCTTTTCTTCACTGCTTTTTAACCAGCTGCCTCTGCCCTGCCAAAAACTGGAGGTAGAGCATTTAGGAGAATAAAAGTAGATGGTTTGTAAAAGGAGGACTTTGGGCTGTTGTTCTGTATGCTCAGCCCTGGGTAATACAGACCTGGCTGTATCTCTGGAGGGTGGCGTAAACAAACCTGGTGTGGTAGCAAGCGCATTTTTATGCCAGTCCTGATTACTCTTATTATTGTCATCATGCTATTGTTATATCCTAAAAATAAGCAAATTTAATCCTTGCAAAAATACTGGCTGCCTTAACTAAAATCATGCTGCAAATGTTCTTTAAATGTGGACCCCTGCAAATGCTTTTGTCTGAGCATCACTTCACAACAACCAATAGGCAAAATTTGAATGATTATGCTCTAATAGATTACAAATAAAGAAAAAAAGTCCCCACTGCTATATTTATACTTCATACAGTATATTTTTGGTATGTTAAAGGTAATTAATTGCATACAATTAATACAATAATATTGATATCTTAAATTAATAATGCAATTAATTTTGAAATGTTAAAGAAAATTAAAGGTAATATGTAAATAAATTCACCTGTGGGGGTTTGCAGATATGAGTATTAACTCATCTTTTGATATTTAGGGCTTAGGATGATAGTTAAATACTTGCCTTTCCTCCACCTCCATTCATTCCAGTAGAATCACAGTTCTCCAGTTACAGGAAGGCCCTAGGATGGGGCTGCATGTGTGTGTTCATGTGGACACTGCTTTCTGTGGATACATAAAATTGATGAATACTTATGCTTGCCTGAATGAAACCAGATTTAAGGAATGAATATCTGTTACACGTCTCTTCCACGGGATGAATAACTTATATCAGCATTTCTATATAAATGTTAATAATGTGTTTGATGTGATGGCTATCAAGCAATTTTTGTGCTGTGCCACAGGCCGCAACCACAAAAGTCTGCTGAATGAAATCTTATCTGTCTTCTTTTCCACTGTGCAGTTATTATTATTTACTTCTTTTTGCTATGAAATTACAAAAAAAGTTGAGACTTTTTGAACTATAGTGAACATCTCTATTTCATAAGTTCGTAATTCATGAAGTCCTTCTCTGATTTACTGCAAATTTGGTGGAAAAATCCTACCTCAGCTTGTGACCTAGGCTGCAAATCTTGAGGCCAATATGATTTGTGAATCTGAAATTTAGAAATAGGGATAGGAGACAAATTTTATCTTATAATGGAAATTCATATTTTAACCCTAATTAAGGGGATTCTTGCTATTCCTTAATATATCTTTCCTAGCCCTTCATGCCTCAAAATGCAGACATATGAGAAAGGATTTTTTTTCTTTTGTATACTGTGCTTATTTAAAGATCCTCAGTTAAGTGACAGAACTTCACAGACATCAGCACACCTGATTTTTACAATCCCCACTGTGCACTCAGTGTTGACAAATACTGTATAGCCAGCTACCCCTCCGGTCTTGCAGAAGTCTCATCTTTACAGCAAACAGAATACCTTTAAAAAGAGAAAATTATCAATATACCCACATTGTTGTTTGCATAAAGCCATGTGAAAGTCCTTGCTAGAAGTGCTTTTCCTGCACTTTCTGTTGAGGCAGAGCTGCAGGAGTGAAGTTGATGTGGAGGGATGCATCATGAGTCTTTCCACTGTTTCACAGGAAATGAGTTCTTCCTTGCTGAGTTACAGCCATTTTGTTCAAATCTTGGAGTTTATATTCTGTCATTTTATCAGCCTTTCTTGAGTATCATAGCTTCCACTTTAACACAGTGGCTTTTCTAAGTAAGATGAATAGTTCACCGCTTGGTTGTTTTATCCTGGGGCATCTTTCAAATATAATTATAAAATGTGAATGTAATGGATTTCTTTTTTTTTCCTCTGAACCAGGTCTGTAGAATGATTATTTCAGCATAGGGTACTGTATTGGTTTAGTAGAGTGTCAGATGCCATTCTTTTGTTTCTGACCTGGAACCACTTATTTTTCTAATAAGATATTGTACACTATTTGCAACTTCAATATTCTCAGCTTTAGTAATGAATGAAAAACACAATCAAGGCAAGAGTGTTTCAATATATCAAACTCATTCCAGTCATTATTGGAATATGGAGAGATGAGGAAGGACAATTTCACCCTGGAGAAATCACTGTAACCTGTACACAGCATAGAATTCTTGCTTATAAAGAGCAAGGGGGTGTACATATAGATAGATGGTGAATGTTTTCAGCTCTTCCATCTGTCCAGAAATGAAATTCTTTACCACAAGGAGTGGTGTTTTATTGCTATTTCAACATGGCTTTTTATGCATTATTTTTTCTTCACATAAAATAAATGCTCTTTATGGAATTTAAAACATCCCCCCAGTTATATAGATTTATTAAAAGCTTACTTTATATTATTTTTTTTTCTTTTTTTAAAAATTTTGTATCCTGGTGATTATTCACCATAGGGGATGGGATTGCTTCCAGAAGTGTCAGAGGAGTCCAAGGGAGTTAGGCACCTAAATCCTATTTATTTTCAGTAAGAATGAGGTATTGTTCTTTGTAATGTGCTTTGAAAGTAGGGGTTTCTCTCATTACTTCATCAAAAATGAGAATTATAATAACAAGAATATACAAATATTCCTTACAAAATAATGCTTTGACAGGGAAACTCATATGAAGGGAGCCAGTGATTGTAGAAATATTTCATCCATTTAACTTTGGTGTTCAGACCTGCATATAGTTAACAAGCAAATCCATCTAGTGAAAATTCGTAGTCCTGGAATTAAACCAACCACGAAAGGATGCATAAAGAAGAGACTTAAAATAAATTGCTTCATCTTTCCCCCTACTTATAAAATACCTTTTGAGCTTGTTTTCCCTGTCAAGTGATGGAGAGAATTGTTTGATTTCTACACTGCAAAGAACCTCTTTCACAGGAAATGACTATGTCCAAGATGCTTTATTTTCAAAGACTTATTTAAGTTCCCTATTGTTCATTTTTCAGGAATGTGCCTGGTTTCTTAAATGGCACAGTAAAAGCCTCTGTGTTGACAGGAAGCCTTTTCCAAAGGTTAATTATTTTATGAGGAAAGAAATTACTCTTATATTGCCTGTTAACCTTTGGGGTGTTTTTTTGTTTGTTTGTGTTTTTTGTGGTTTTGGGTTTTTTTTAATTATTTCCTTCATTTATGTGACTGCTTGGGAATCACAAGTTTTTTCACTTTCTAATTTAGCTTATCTCTTAAATATTTTTTCTCAAATCGGAACCTTATCTTGTTAATCTTGTTTGTTCTAGAGAGAATAGATTAAATTCCTTTAACTGTCCATTTTATTAAATTCTTGGTATAATTGATTAGTCTAACAAAATCAGACAAGTAGGAAATTTAATTTCTTAAAAGTGCATAACCCATTGCTACTGCTGACTTTCTCATAAATGTGGTATAGTTACAAAAGATAATGAAAATTGTTTTCTTTTAATTAGAATTGTATAATAAGCATTTTTCACTACCAAAATAATTAAGTTTTCAAATGATACACTTTTATTTAAAAATACTAACTATTCAAGGTCCTTATCTTCTCCCCAGAAAAGAAATATTTTGATTTCATTTCCAAGTAAAATGCTTCCATATTCACGAATCTTGGTAAGGTAGAAACACACACAGATTCCTATTCTAGAGGTGGGAGATGGAGGCAAAGTGACATTAAAGTAGGTGCTCACTCTACCTCCTTGGTGCTATTGCAGGTGTTTCACTAGGATTCAAATGGTCTGAAATTAAGAGATGGCTTCTTATGGTGGCAGCTGAAGTAGGTTCTTGGGGTTCCTTTGACCTCCAAAACTGGGGTCTCAGTTTCCCTGGCTTTAATACCTAAGCAGAATAAATATCCACATTGTCCAAGACAGCACACAAAGTCTGTAGCTGACTCCAAAAAATAATTCAAAGAATTTTCCAACAGGCTTTTTGTGGCACTCCAGACTGGTGCGACGTTGGCAGTTCTCAGTAGTGTGTCTAGAAGGCTGCAGTCCTGAGCTTTTAACAATGTTAGTCACACTTTATTCTAAAGAGTTGGAAAGGACCTTCAGGTGTCTGGCCAGCATTCTGACGGCAGCCACTGTACCAATTTCAAAGGCAAATTCTACTCCTTGCTTTATACCAAGCCAAGTATATGTGGGCATCTGATTTTAGGGAGCAGAGTTAAGATGAAGAAAAGTGACAATGTATGTCTTGGTATTGAATCTCTGTATTTGACTCATGGAGATCCTGATAGTTGGAAACACTTGTCTTGTCATCAGCTTTATTAATGCAAGTGTTTAGTGCTCCACACTCCAACTTCTCCAGCACTACCAGGAGCATGTTATATTTTTAAGATTATTGCCCATCAAGTAAGAAAGCAGCAGAATTCCTGGTCAACATACTGTACAATCAAAGGCTAATTTATACCATTTATTACAATGGAGCTCCACTGGAAAACAGACCTTGTTGCAGATATAGGTTAAAGAGATTTTTTATATGCCTTGCATTTTCTGCTTTTTCTGCCATGTTGTGGTGGCAGTGTTTCATTGGCTTTTATTCTGTTATTCTACACACAAGAGTGTTTTCAATGGTAATTTTTTCTCTTTTTAGTTTTGTTATTTTTGTACTCTTCCTGTTCTCTGAATATTAAAAGGGGTATTTTGACTTTAATTACTAACTTCTTGTTGCTAATGATGAGAGAAACTTTCTGAATAATCCCATGAGTTCTCATAAGTTAATGCAACTCTGGAAAGTTAAGAGATAGAGATGAACTTTGACCAAAAGGAACAAAACAAAAAAAATTAGCAGCCCTGAAACTGCTTAATTTATGTGCTGGTTATGAGTTAAAAGCCATTATCATTACCTTGATATTATTAATAACTAAGCAGTGACTATTTTAGGTCTTGGTTTTATAAAGGGTGTGGTTGAAGGATAAATAGCTTCAAACCCCAAATGATCATTTTAACTGAATTTTCTAAGAGAAAATTTTGTGTGATTCTGAGGCAAAATTCTCTATGAAATACATGGTTTCCAGTGTGTAAAACTCAAATTAAGAAGTACAATTCACTCAGTAATAAAAGAATTGAGTAAAATCCAAACAGTAGTTGCCCAACTTTCACTGTTTTACCTTTGAATCTAAACAAACAAGATTATAAGACTGTTAATTGGCTTTTGACATTGGAATATTTTTTGTGTAGTCATGGGTTTCAAAACCTGTAAGAGAGGGTAGTCATGGATGTATTCAGTTGCTTAAAGTGAAAATTACTTGGGCTTTTTGTGAACTCCATTAAAGTCAGGTACTTCTTCAAGAGTTTTCATTCTTATTTGAGACACTTTCAAGTTACAGTGGAGTTGTGGTAGTGTTACATGCTCTTACAGAAAAAAACCCAAAACAATTTCAGGAGGCAAAGAGTCCAACAACTTTCTTCAGTTTTAGATTTTGAAAAATCTTTTTATCTTGATCCCTCAAATAGGTGTTCTTCCTCCTATGTGCCTCACTTTTCTTCATGGGCAGATTGCTTGCAAGTAGTTCTGTCTATCCTAAGTTTGGGTAAAACTGTTACCTGTTTTCTCTCTTTCCCTCAGAAAAATATTCTTAAGACATGTAAAGTTGCCCAGTTTATCAACCAGCATTTGTGCGGTTAAACTTGCCAAAATCCTCATGATTATTATCTCCACTCCCTGTGTTGTGTCCTCATCTGTGTTTGTCTCCCAGCTGATAGGATAATTGCTCTGTTTGCTTTGCAATCTACCCTTAAGCATAATGCAAAAGCATTTTTCAAACATGACCCCCATCAAGAAAGGACACAGTAAATCTTTATTCTGTGAGACCATATGCCTTTTTGAGAAAAGATACTGTTGGGGTTGTTTATTTGAAAGACCCAGGGTTTTCAGAAATCTGTTAGAGGAGAAGAACCCAATGCCCAACTCATTCCTCTTTTTCAGATTTTGTTCTCAGAGAAAAAGGTTTTAATATAACTGTCTGAGACAGCACGGTATCTTCTAAAGGATCAAGATCTCATAAAAGTGCAGTAACAGCTGTCAGAATATTGAGTTTGCTACTCAATAGGATGCTGTGCAGTCCAGTACATAATTAGCAACATATTTGCCATCTGAGAAAGAGAGATGAATAAAACAGGTTGCCACAGTTTCAAAAGGGCTTCAACTCGGCTTGTGATATTCTGCTTACAGTTTTGCACAAACAGTCATTTTGGTTAGGATTTTCTCCTTACCAGAATTTGTGCCTGAGACTTGCAGCTATCAGAGATGCTTTTTATTAATCTTTTTCCATACAGTCCAGTTTGGGTTTTCTGCAAATAATATTAACCTTGTGTATCCAAGAACATCTTTGTCTTTCTGACCCTCAGGTTCATGAGTTGCTCTTGAGAGATGTGGGGGATAGCTCCACAACTCTTAACTCTGGTTAGAGGGTTGATTTACACCCAGGATTTACCCTGGCTGAGGAGATAGGCTGCGGGTGCACACAGTGTTTTCAAAACCCAGTTGCTAATCTGGGAAACTCCTTGGATAGAGGTGTTCTCATAGTAGCATTGCTTAGCAGGATGTCAAAGGAAAACAGTTGCTTTAAATATTCCTGCAACAGAAAGTAGCTTCCAAGGCACCTTGTGTATTATTTATTCCATTTAATACCTTGTGAAAATGTCCTTACAAATGTATCCTCATTTGAGCTGCCCAGATCACTCTAGTCTAAACAAGTTCTCAGGCTACAGGTTTCAATGGATGAGTGAGGCAATGTGGATGGGGGGTTTTTTGAGCCACAAATTCCATAAACATTTCCCATGTTGCAGTAAGATTAATGCTTGGGGCTTCATAGACAAAGTCTCTGGAAGGTATTTGCTTGTTTTCCACAAATTTCACCAGAACTTGCTCTTCTTTGTTAACTTTTTCACAGGGTCGGAAAAAAGAAAGGCCAATAGTCTCCAAAGAAGAGAGTGTTCTGCCCATAGATCCGGAGACTAGTCCTGCGGGCTTCCTCAACAAGTGGCAATTACAGTGATTTTTCCCTCTCTTTTTTATTATGTCTGAGAAAAGGGTTATCTAAAATATGTGATACTTGTTTATTTTCTCATTTTTGTATTGGATTCTGCTTTATTTGGTTTCTCCTCTTCTTTTGGGATAGATTTTCTCTCCTGGCCCTGCAGACACAGCCAGGTAGGAGTCCTGAAGGCTGGAACAAAAAGTTCAAGGGAGGCATTGTGGGCCAAATTCTCCCCTGAACTGAGCTATGCCTGGCTCCATCGAACTCAGTCATAACAGCACAAGGAATCAAGCAGGCTAGAAGCTGGTTCATAGTATCAGCTCCTAGCAGCTCTTTGCTAAATCTTTATGGCACTGTAGGAAAGCTCATTTCATCCTCTTTTTAACTGGGACTCTGAGGTAGCCATTTTTCAGTGGCACTTAGACACTTATGGGGGGTGTGAGTTCTGCAGAGCTATTTGGTTGTTGAAAAGGGATTGCTACAGGGTTAGAGCCTTACCTTGGGGAGAGCAGTGGCCTTTCCTTAGTGCCAACACTGAACTAGAGTTGTCCAGGGAATTTTGGAAAGTGCCTTCTAGACTCTCCTGCTTTAAAAGATCTCTCAGTTTTTCTGGCTGTCACCTTCTTTGATTTCTGGGAAAGGACCCAGTTTATTTGCTGAATGGTAGGCTCCCCACCGTTCTTCTCCTCCCCAGTCAGAGAGACTCCTGTGTGCCTTCCCTCGTCCGTGGTTTGCTCTGAGTATTTGCCATTTTTGTCTGTGTGTCTGATCCCTCTGGTTATGCCAAAGCTACCAGACCTTTGGAGAATTCACACACAGCTGTATCCAAAGGCTCTTCGAGGAGAGCAAGTCCATCAGTGCACACACAAATGTAGCACCTGGAAAAGCACTCTTGCTGTCATTCTTCTGCATTGTCTCATTTTGCTTTTGTCTGCCCTTGTGACAAGGAATTGTGTTCTATCCCTTAACCTGGCCTGCTTCCCCTTCAACATTTTTTAGAAGCTTGACTGTGTTGGGAAAGGAAATCAGATGATGTGTTTTTAATATTTCCTGTTGCCTATGTCTGCTACACTCATGGAACATCATATTATGTCATTGCACCACTTGTTATCCATTATCTATTCTTAAGGTATGGAAAGATAATAAATGGTGGGGAGGTAGGGGGGGACACAGAGAACTTAGATTATAAAGTCACCTATGTTAGAATATTGACACATCAGAGAAAGTATCTCAGACTAATATATGGTGTCCAGTTTTAGATACTGTACTGGCAAAGAGAGGTGGTCTAATGTGAGAGACTCCAGAAACTGAAGGGTATGTTGTGTGATCAAGGCCAGAACCTGTGGGAATAGGTCAGTCAAAAGATGGAAGGACAGCACATGTTTATATGACACAAGACATGAAAAAAAACATTGATATAAAAAAAGACATTGATATAAAGAGAAAGGGAATAAACAGTTCTCAATGCCCAATGTGTCAGAAATAAGACATTTGTTTTCAGCAAGGGACAATAAAATTATGTATCAGTCAAATCTTGTAAATGGCCAGGATAGTTAAACATGGGAAAAAAAAATCTGGATAGAGGATCAAATCTTCACATCTTTAAGAGCAGATAAGACAAATATTTGATGGCAAAGAAATAGTTTCTAACTGATTTTGTCTTGGAATAGGATGGTGGGGTAAAGGATGGCATTAAATATATTTCAGCCTATTTTATATAATTTTCCTTGCTCATAGTGGAAAATGATGTTGAAACAGGCTGAATATATCCAGGTAAATTGTTTTTATTTTAAGACCTGTGAAATGTTAGTTGTCCCTCCATTTCTCAACATGCAAAAAATGGACTTTAGTTTGCAGGTAAGACATATACAGTGTGTTATGTGGTGAAGTGTTTCAAAATAATGTAATGAAAGATGAACACTTTTCTGTGCCAATAAGTTTTGGGCACTGCTTGTTGCATTGCTTGCATTACATTCCAAATGTGAACTGCTGAGGTCTACAAAAATTCAAGTAATCCATACAGCCATGCAGAAAATCTCCAAGATGAGTTCTCTATTAATAGCAAGAAAGGGTCAGTCCAACAACTTAATGATCTGGTTCATAATTTGAATACGTTGAAAGTTGTCTGTTAGCACCTCTGGGAACAGAGACCAAACATGACCTTAACTTACAGAAGTATGAATGAGATCATTTTGTAATATTTCTGAAACTCAGTATTGTCACACAAACAGTTCAGATTAGCAGAACAGCAGTGCTCATCTTGTGGCATCTCTAGGTTCCTTTTGGTGCAGCCTTTCATTTTTTTCCAAGGATGTTCTTCCCACTGTTTTTGATTTCCCACATTAAACAACTTAGAGGACCCACTTAACAATGTTAAAGCACACACAATGACAATGAATCTCAGATGTTATATTGTACTTGCACAAGGACTTTTGTTTTTATTCTATTATTGAAAGATGATTTCTGGTTATAATGGATGACAAGTAGCCTTGACATTAAGCAGGTAGGCAATACCCAGTCTAATATTCAAATTCAGTTCTCCAGTCCTGTATTCAAATACAAAGAAAATAACTTGTCTCTTTCTCCTCATCATAATATTTTGTTATTTATTTCTTGGTTCCTGGCTGCTATAAGCTTTCATATATTTGATATGTTGTGCATGTGGCTTCTTAAGTTAAATCCAACCTCCCTGCTTACCTCTACTTGTTCGTTGATTTAACTTTTTTTATTATCAAGACAATAATACTTTATCTAGTTTGGATTTTCTTTCTATTGTGCTGGAAAGTAGTTTGCAATGCCCCTCGTTCTTCTTAATTGTCTTTTTTCCATTCACTTATAGAGGAAATATGTGAAAAAAAAAATAGAAATAAGAAATAGAAGTAAAGGCTATTTCCTCTTTGAAGGAAAAAAAAAAAGAAAGGACCAGAATTAAGGAGGAGGAAGTTTATAGACACTGATTGCATCCCAGTTCCTGAAAATCATGCTCTATGAACATGCTTATAAATAATCATGTTCAAAACTTTTTTTTGAGTTTTTCATTTGCACCCTGCTTGAAGTGGTAGAAGATATCAACAAAGGGGAATAAATTACTATTTTTAGAGGTATCACATCATCATATTGTACTGTATGAAAAGCCAGGAGAAGCTAATCAGTCACAAATGGAAGAGGTTTACTTCAGTTAAAAATAATACGACAAATTAAAAACAACTCCCCCTTCACAAGTGGAGTTCTCTGTTTGAGATAGTCAGGAAGAACAACATATATGGTGTAAACAGCAATTTTAGTCCATGTAAGCATGTAATTTAATTTAATTATGATTTCTTTCTGTCTGCAAAAACCTCATGACCTACATATTTTAACCAATACTTTCACTAGGTGATATGTAGTGATTTAATTTTATTGTAGAGCCTCTGTTTTTATAGATGCTTAAGAATGGAAGTAGTATGAGTTTGGAAGGTTGCATAGTACAGAATGACATTAAAATATTTTGGTGTTTCTTAACTGTGGGAAAGTTTCAGTCTTCCAAACTGAAATTGCTGTACTTCTCTTAGGAATTGAAAACTCTTCCTAATTTTTAATATTTTCTTCAAGTCAAAAGTTTGGGACTATGATTTGGATAAATATATTCTCTCCTTCCATTTTCATGGATTAGTAAATGATGTCTTAAATTGCTGAGGAGCAATGTACTACAGTATTGTCACCCTTGGCACACAGTCATTTCCAAAGAATATGTCTTCTGTGTGTGCTTTGAAAAGAGAATGGGGGAAAAAACCAAAACCTCTGCATGTATACTTCAACAGACTTCAAGGAACATCAAGCCAAATCTCACTGCAAGTTGACATCACCCCAATGAAGAAATCCAGCTTCATGTTACTGTCAATAGGTATTGTAACATGCTTGGTGTCAGCTTCTTCATGGAACAGAGGATTTCACTTGCCTTTCTTCCCATCATAGCATTTGCTATTTATTCCCTGCACCCTGGCTTCTCTGGGCCTTTATCTACCTGATAAGCTGTTTCTGTGGCATATTAGGTAAAGCCTAACCTGTTGTATTTTAGCATACTTGCTGTCAGCCTCCTAGCACAATAGCAGACCTCCCTTGTAAGAGCTTTTCCATGCATGCATGCACAGCCACGCACAAGTGAATAATACAGTACAGGGTGTGCGCAGCACACCTGTCAAACCTACAGACACAGAGAGGATGCAGCTACCTGAAAGAGATAGTGTCAATCAGATCTATTAGAAGGGGGGAGAGTTGTAGTAGATGGCATATCTGCTGAAAGCAGGCAATTTTAATTATCTAAGATAGTTTGGAGCTATGAATAATTTATTACCCATAGAAGTCTTTTTTAAAGCTTCTAATTGTGGTGATCCTCTGATATTCAGATCACAGTCCCTGATGCTTCCCTATTTGAACTGCTACTCTGGAGGCACTGGCTGGAAACTATATATTTCTCTCTAGCTAGTCAGCATAGATTCAGTTGTTTTGACAGCCCAGCATGAGACTGTAATAGTCCGGCTAAAGAGCTGAAAAATACAACACACAGCAGAAAATAAAACATTTCCTTGGACAGTGATAACCACTTTGAACAACACAACACACTTCAGAATAAATAAGAGAGGGTTTGGGGGCTGGATTTGGATGATTTGGGCAGTCTGTACAGTACAGCTGTGAACACAGCAGTGTTATCCTATAGGTTGATAACAATTAAGATGAAAAATACCCTTACAGTACACTAGTTAGGATTTCAGTCACACCATTGCTCTGTTTGAACTCCTTTGAAGCCTGCAGTTTGTGTGCTTCCTGCAGATTTGATAGAATTTAGCAGCTGATTTCCCCCCCTCCAAAAGCCTGTTTCTCTCTAGGCTGTCCATGCTAAGCGGGACAGGACTGCAGCGTTGGCACGGCTTGAAAGCAGAAACAACTGCTCTCACACACACTTAATCCACTTGATTTTTTCCCCCTCTTTTACAAGTTCCTAAGCAGCAGAGAAGCTGGTGAGAATAAATAAGAATGAGGAGCAGGTTCTTGGAGGAAGAGGTGGGAAGTGAAAGATGAGGAAGCATTCAAGAGGTAGGAGATGTGTGATGTGTGTGGAGCACGTGTGTGCCATGAGGGTGACAGGATCAGTGGGGATAAAGAGTAGCTGAGGAAGCAGAGAAGAGGCTGACTTCTTTGGAGTGATTAAAAATATGGCAGGTCACCCTAGAGCTGCTGACATGTCTTTATGCTCAAGTCTTAAGTTCACAATGAAGGACCAAGGGCTCCATTAAACAATACACTCGAAAAAAAGCCTGAAACTGGTGAATACTTTGGCATCTAAGTGAACTGTGTCTGAAGGTAAACCATGACTTAATCTGTCTGTAAGCCTCTGCTAAATTTTGAGACTGATGCATATGACAGAGCAGGATTTTCCATCTATATGTGTCCATTTGAGCTGATGGATCTGGAAGTCTGTGAGAAGATATTCAGACCTGGTGTTAGAGGGCTTAGAGAAGACCAGCATGGTGTAGAGAGGGAGTGAGGAAACCCAGAAGTCAGGTTCACAGCTCTCAAGCACTGAAACAGGCTGCTCAGGGAAAAGGTTGATTCACCATCCCTGGAGGTATTTAAAACACGTTTCAATTTGCACTTAGGGACATGGTTTAGTGGTGGACTTCGTAGTGCTGAGTTAATGGTTGGCCTCTAATACAGGTATTTTTCCAACCTAAATTATTCTCTGCTCTGGGTTCTTAGCTCAGCCACAAAGACACTCAAGTAATGGGAAATGCCTTTGCCTTACATCAACTGAGCAGGCCAAAAGCAAGCACAGGACAAAGTTAGCCCAGAGAAGGCAGAGGATGATAATACCTGGAGTATGGAGCTTAGGAGAAAATGCTAAAGGAAACCTGCCCTATGTAATGCAACACACTCTATTACTGCTTTCCTTGTTAGATATGTTCTGTTCCCTGTCAACTGCACGGCTTTATTATCTAATATTTACTGTAAAATTTGCAGGATTTGCAAAGTGATAGATAAATTTGCTGTAGGAGCCCCAATTGCTGAATTGTCTTATTTTTGCATGCTGTGTTTCTATAAAGCAGCAATGCAGTGTTGCTGAATTGTGCAGGCAACATGTATGCAATAAAGACACAGAGGAATGCGTGTAAGTAAACACCCCTGCCTGCACAACCCTGGTGAGCTTTTTGCTGAATTTCCAGTTTATAATCTGACTTCAGTGCCAGCCTTGCCACCAAATTATTTTAGAATGAGTTGTAGAGAAAAATCTCTTGAGGCAGTGAAACAGCAGGTGGCCTGCTTAGTTTGTTGTGGTGGCACCTTATGAATAACTCAATTGTTCTCCATATGCTTCCATTCACTCTTGCTTACAGCAATGCTACCTTAGACACTGAGTACTTCAGCATCTGATAGCAAAAGTTTTATTCACATAAAAAAATGACATACTGGAAGGGAAACATGTTTCACTGCAGACATTACTTTGTCATCCAAACCCATTTTCAGTGCCAAAAGCTGATGCAAAACTCACATACTGGAGCAGTCAAAAATGAAAATTACATGAGTTGTTTTGCAGTGATATATTAAACTAGGCTCTAACATCACAGTTGTTGGGTAGAAAAAAATTGAAATTCACCTATACAAAACGTTTTGCTCCAGTTAGTGATTTCTGAAGTTTTTGACACTTGTCTTTCTGCCTTGGAGAGCAAGCCTGGAAGTTTGTAAGTGCTGGATGCCTGAGTCGTGTTCATGTCCACCAACATGCAGCAGACTGTCAGTTGGGTTTTAGGAGAGCAGGATCTGGTATTATCTTTGCACTAGAGAGCGATCTAGGTTTCAAAGCTAATGCTGATAGAAACACACATGTTCCCATGTCATGGTGATGCTAATGTGGTTCTGGTCTCACTGTCTAGTACCACCCAGTGCAGTAGCAGCCTGTCCTGAGTGATATGCATCCCTTTCAGCAGGTGTTCCCTATGGTGTAGTGCCACACTTCTCTATCCCCAGTTCTTCCAGAGCTAATCAGACCATCACTCACTTCCATAGTGTAGACCTAGTGTACCGAGGAGGCTGTGTATCAAGGAAGCAGTGCAAATGGAAAGATCAAACAAAGAAAGGTGTACATCTTGCCTGAGAGGCAAGCACCCAAGGACAGCATATAATGCTGTGTCTTATTTTAAATCACCTGACTATGGAACAGGCTCATCATTAAAACTTTGTGATGTGCAAAAAGGAGAGGGGTGGATTTATATTTACAAATTTTGATTACTTAGATAATCAACTTAGACAGTTAGTCAGTTATCTAAGTCTTCCTATTTAGATGAGAAATAAAATTTTCCTAAGAGCTGTAGCTGAAATTTCTGTCTGAAATAATTATGTGGAGGGGCCTTTCACTTTCACTGCTGTTAAGGTTGTCTGATTACTTTCCATTCTCCTGGGATGATACCTCCAGACCCCAGTGTGCAGAAGTGACTGCAAACAGCATGGTAGTCCAAAAGTAGCCAGAGACTCTCAAGTGACAGGCATGGGGAATAACTGTACATCAGGAGGTAAAGACATAGCATGGTGGAATTGGAAAAATTATTTTTTAATTCATAGCTTTGTGTACATGTGGTTATCCTTAACCCTTGGATATTAATTCATGCCTGAAAAACCTAAATATGTCTGCACACTACTTTTGCAGATACTTTTGGTTCTATAACTTGGATGCTTCTGGTATCAGGGATGATTCTGGGCTGTCAGTGCATGGTAGTGAAAGATGCCCATTGTTTATACAGAACAAGACATTGAGCCTTGGAAACAGGTCCTGTTAAATGTGTGGTCATGTTCCTGATGTTTCCCTGTTAGCTATTTTATCCATGAGTCTTGTCTAACATCTGATTTACCCATCAAATTTTTCTTGTCACCAGCTTAACATTAACAGGGTAATATATAAAAATGTGGGTACAATGTATATAAAAATGAATAGGTCTCAGTCAAGTCCAGTAATTAAATTTCATGAATAACTCATTTTGAATTACTGCATGTCTATACTTTTAATTTTCCCCTATAACTTGTTATTGAGAAACCCTCTTCAGTGAAGTCTCCTTTAGTGAATGAAGTCACAGGATTATTGCATTGCTGTTTTTCATATGCTACTCTGTTCCTTCAAATTAATTCCAGATACACTTCAAACACCAAATTAAGTACAAAAATGTGGGTTTAAGATTCACAGTCATCACTAGCTCATTTTAATGATCTGTTTATCCTTTAAAATAATCTTATTTTTTGTTTAGCTATGAAATGGCTGAGTGATGTACTGAGACAAGACTGTCCAGTTATTGCTATATATTGCATCTGTCTGACTTGTTGATGGGTATGAAAGATGACAGTTTTTAAAGGAAATGCAATATATATATATTAAATGGTGTTTATATATTTTAGCTTTAGCACATACTTTGGTTTCATGGCATTTTCTGTCTTTATGACATGTTTTCTTGTTTCATCTAAAATACTGATTTTGGACTGCAGTTCAGCTACGATTCATGGAAAAAATATCTACTTTCAGAAACAAATGTTTTCTAGTACTAGTAGAATATGCTACAGACTATATAATAAGATAATGAGAAAAATTATGAATATATATTTAATTGTTCACTTGAAGTTACTAAATACGCATGTTCTTTTTTATTTTTTTAATACTCTGCTCTATTTTTCTTGTTGTATCTCCAAAGTTTTTCCAAGCCAGCCTACTGTAATGAGTTGAGCCTTAGGATTATTTTACCATGTTTTCTGGGGAGACTTCTTTCTAGTTTGAATATATACAAGATTCACTCAGAAGACTGAGCTAGGTATGGAAATGTCTTTAAGAGATCTTTCTATTCCTTCATCTGCACTCTTCAATATTTTTATAGAACAAATACAATGAAAATACTGAACAATCACAAACAGTATTACAAACAGTAGCAAACAATGGATAGAATATTAACAATAACAAGTCAATTCACTCCGAATAACTTGGTATTTGGCTCTTGGATTCTGAAAAGGTTTATCAAGGACAACTGTTCTGTCCTGATGTAGTTGTCTTTTGCATGGCCAATGTACATGAGCTACAGTAATTTCACTTATTCTCAGTAATGAGAATTATGAGAATTATGAGGAGCAAGAAATATTACTGCTGCCTCCCTTCAGACTGAGTAATGAAAGGCACTTAAAAACCTGTCTAAGGCATTTTTCAGCAACCTTAGAAATACCAGTAGCAGTTGTGCTGAACTGTAATGGGTGTTCAGACCTGTCTCAGCAGTTTTGTTTCTTATTCACTTTAGCTACCTGAGGTTAATTTATGTGATGCTTTTACACATGATTCAGTTGACGAAATTCAGTTGTGTCAATGAAGGGAGTTTTTCTGCAATTTTTTTCTTAGTTTCCATATAGGCTGAATGAGTAGGTTATAGGAGTGTACAGTAATGGAGCATATGAATGATTGGGTCTGCATGTCAGAGTGGAGTAATTTTGGAGTCTCAATTCTTCTGGAGACACAACAACAAGATGTCTATGTTATCTGTGTCACCATGGTTCCTCACTACAATCAATCACAGCTTCAGTCATTTATTGTGGTTAACTGTAAAGGAGAAATCCTAAAAAAAATTATAAAACACACTAATAATTTCATGAACAGAAAATAACTTTACAGGTTAAGTATTTTGACTTTACTGTGTATTTGGGCAGAGGGGATGTGGGGGCTGAAGGGGTGTGAGGAGAAAAAAAAAAAAAAAATCTCAAAATTACCAGATCCTTAAACATCTGTTGTTCCTTTTTTTGCCAAAACACCTTCCCATGGGAGTATGTTACTTCATATTACTGGAGGTATTTCAAAGTCCCAGTGAAACAGGAAACAATAATGTCGAGATCTTCCCAGACTTCACTCTCTCCTTTTTGTCATGCTGCCACAACCTTGCACCTTTTTCAAGAGAAATCAGAGCAACAGCAGCCACTTGATTGCCTGAGCCTATTTGTCCCCATATAAAGCCCATCTTGTTCTGAGCTTGACTCAAATCCAAAGAGGTGCCTCCTTTTACTTCCACTCTTGCTTTAACCTCAGATTCAGTTAAGGTGGATACAAGTTCAGTATTAGTTTTCCCATCACTTCTTCAGTCAGCTAAAAACCCAGCTTTGTCATTTCTGTGAGCTGGGATCATGGTTCAGAGGCTCATTGTCTCTCTGCCCCTCAGTGCTCGACTAATGAGCTGTGCACCTTTATGTTTGCATATAATTTTGCAGAGGTTGATTGTCTATATGCACTTAGCCTGGCAAGCAGCTTCCATTCTAACACACTATTTTACATCTGCCTTTAGCTTTGTCATGGAAAATTAGACAGTGAAAGCACTGAAGCACAAGCTTAAATCTGTCTCTATGGAGGAAAGCACTCAGACATGTGCTTAAATGTAAATATGTGCTTAGATCCTATCATTAAGTCAAAGAGACTCAAGTGCATGCTTCAAGTTAGGCATATGCTTATCTTCTTTTTGAATGGTGATGCTTTCCTGAATTAGCACCTTAACTTGGCCAGGGAATTGCCACAATTCCTACAAAAGAAGGGAAATATTTCTGCAAAGTCCAAAGGCATGCTGTCAGAAGTTTTTAAATTATAGGTCATTTAAAAATATGCTGATTTTAAATTTGAATTTCTGTCAGCTTTTCTGTTCATCTGTCTAGCATAAAAGTGATTTGTTAGCACTCAGGCTTTCAAGACTGGTCATTTATAAGGTTACAGTTAACACCTTGAAATGTTATAATGAAGGATAAGTAGGTTTCTGGAAAAGCTCTAAAATGGTGTGTTTGATACCAATTTCTGACTCTTAAAGATCATGTATGCACTCACTGTGGAGGCACAGTTTGTCTGACCAATGGCTGTCAGGAATTGTTCACATATTAAACTGGTGCTGCTCATTGATGGAGGCATATAGGACTGGACTAGACAGACCTCTTAGCAGATCAGATATATCATATTTTCAGTTCCCAGTCAGTTATAACTCCTTCAAAATAAATTAATTATCCATATTTGGCGGAAATAGATGGTGATGAGGTTAGGATCATATCAGTACAGATATCTGGGAACATATCCAATTCATATGGCTCTATGCTGTTGATGTTCTTGTCGTTTAATCACTCCTACTAACTTGTAGCTATGTCAAAAGAGGTTTTTTCTTTGTTACCAAGTTTGATGAAGATCACAATCAAGTGCTTTAAGCGTGAATATACTGGCTTCTTTTAATGGTTTGTATTAGAAGTATTAGAAGGATACTTTTATAGTGTAAAATCAAAGAAAGTTTACATTAAATTGAGCAGACCACAGCAAGGTTATCATGACACATTTTGGGTTTGAGGCATCTCTGCAAGAATTCAATAGCATATGTAGCTTTCATTGCTGTGTCTTCTCTAGTGAATGTAATGATTCTGGGGAGTTTTGGACTAGTGAGTCCAACTGTAACAGAAAGCTTTGCTTCCACATAAAGAAAAGCCTTGGAATCAGGTAGCTACATATAAAAAAGGTCCTTACCTGCATTTGACTCACAAACTGCAACTGGGTGTCATTTAGGAAGATATTGGTTAACATAGGTCAAGTGTGTTCCAGGCACTGCTCTAACAGTGCTTCAGCACAGACAGCTGTGCTTCAGTAACTGAGAGTACTGTCTAGCAGGGTTTTTCTTACTAGCATGTTTGTAGCCAATTTTGTAGTCACAGCAGTGCAAGAGATGGTCCTCACACTTTTCCAGATTAAATTGAGTGGAGCTTAGACCCTTGGAATGAAAACATGAAGACAAAATTTATTTAAACTCCTATATATTCCATAATGCTCAGGGCTTTTCCTTTGTGGAGTAAGGGAAGTCATTGCAGCAGGTAAAATGTTCCTGTTCCAAAGCATCGTTTTATACCTTTGCTAAAGAGAAATAATGAAAAAGTTTTGAGTGTTCAAGACTGGGATCTTCTGTAGGTTGTTCAGGCATGGCAGATTTTCTGCAATCCTCCTCTTGGTCTGGCAGCTGAAAAACAAGGGCAAGAGAGGTGAATTACAGAGTCAATGGGCCTTCTTTTTTTTTAAGGTTGCCTCATGTCTTGCCTGTCTCTCTTTGTGATCCTCTAGGCTCAGACTGCAGTGACTGACTTTCAGTCCTCTCAGCCCCAAATGACTGGGCTTCAAAGATCTTGTCTCATTTTTCCTTGATTCTCTTCCCTCTGCATACCCAGCCTTTTTCCTATGACTGTATCTCCAAGAGGGAAGCAAGGAAGCTTCCCATTCCACTGAAGGTATTCAGCCCTGAGGAGTGTATTCCTGATGCTGGAGGAACCACAGAAAGACAGAGGTTTGGATCACAAGTGGTGGAATAATATAGTAATTCAATTGCAAAGCTGAGCATTAGAATTTGCTCCTGAGCTCTCTCAGGAAATCAGGGATACTGCTGCCTTGCCATTTCAGAGATTTTATGTGAGATCAAGTTGATTAATGTGTGAGAGGTGTTTAGACAAAACTGGTGGGTAGCAATGTGAAGTCAGTGCCTCTATCAGTAGTAACTTGTGAACTGTAGAGTTTCTCCTAGAGTGTTTTCTTGGTCTCGAGTTATGTGTTTTGTTTTGTTTTGTTTTTTTTCTTTTAGAGAGATACCATCAGCAGGAGGCTCAGAAATGTCAACTGTAATTAAAAATGTAATTTTCAAAGGCATTTTGCAGTTTATTCACATGGTAAATGGTTTCCTACCCTCTGAACTTCCAGCCTTCTGAGCTGAGCTGAAGAGTTAGACATTTTCTTAAAATCCTTACATTCTCTCATAAGTGTAACGAGGCACTTGTCAGCTGCACAAGCTGGCAATGAAGAGTTCATCTAATGGTGTAGAGCTTGCAAGCATAAAAAAGGAGTTTGTTTGTTCACCACAGTTTTCACCCCTGTCAAATTGCTTACTGAAAATTCCATTCTGCTCTATTTTAATATTTTAGTCGTTTGTTTTTCTCTCACTCTTTTTTTTTTACTTAAGGCATGACTTACATGTTTCATTATCTAAATGTAAATACAATACTATTGACCTCTACCACCATTGAAACCTGTCTTTTTTTCCTGGTCTTTGATACCCTGGATCTGTTGGATAGTTGATTATAGTTTGGATGGTTTCCTTTGTCTGGTATCTGAGCACCTATCAAGCTAAAATAATTTTTCCTCATGACATCTCTATGTGAAAAGGAAGTGTTGCTATTAAATATTCATTAAACAAGAGAAAAGTTGATTCCAGAGCCCAGTGATTAGGACAGTCACCAGGTTCCTGGCATCCTCAAGTCACTCTTCTGTCATTACTCAAGCAAAGTAGTTGAGCAGTTAGGGGAACCGTTTTACTCAAAGAGAATAGCTTGTTTTGAGCTCTGCTGTGAGATGTAGAAAGTCTCAGGTCCAGTTTCTACCCCACATCAGGACTTGAACCTTTTCTAGGACCTCTTGTTTAGGGCTAAATCCCTACCTAATTTCTCTGTACTCCCAGATACTTGCTTGTAGGTTCAGTAAAGCTCTGCTTCATGTTGCTGGCCTATCCTAGGTCTGTTGCCCAGACTAACAGATGAGACATTTTAAAATATTCTTCTGACCATTGTGCAAATCCCTTTGTGAAAGCTGAGCCAAAACCCTGAGCAGTTTATCAGTTTGTTGGGTGGCATCAGTGGTTAGGTAGATTTGGCAAATCAGACTTGCAGCAATGCAGAGGTTTATGAGATTAGCTGAGCAAAGGTTTTGATGTCTGCCAGAAATTTACATGATAGATGGAGGAGCCTGCTACCTTGGAAGACTAAGGACTTCTATCAGGCTAAATCTCTTACCCATCCTGGAGATTTATCTCATGGATGAATTGTACAGAGAAAGGGAGGTTAATACCGGGGGAAGGAAGACATAAATACAGTGCATTGTAATTTGTAGTGGCTGTTAAAAACAGTGAGTGTACTGCATTAACTGAATTAACAAGTAAAAGAATAGGAAGGTGAGGGGAGAGAGACTGTAATTAACAAGAGCTACTGGCAATTACCATTAAGATTATTTGTTTATTGTGTCTCTTTTCTGTGACTGTTATTTATCTTTTTCTTTCTAGACTTTACACTCTAGAGCAAGGATTGTCTTCCTATGCTCAGAAAATATGCCACTGTAATGTAAATGAATTTTTGTAAAACACATGCCATACAACTCTCCCCTGTCCTTGGCTTTCAGTGTGAAACATTAACTAATACTCAAACCTTGGACATATATTTGAGCATTCCCTTTGTAGAACTGTTACAATAAATACCTCAGGCCATTCTCACATCTAGTGGAAATCTTGGTGCTTCTTATGTGGGCAGTTCAGACTTTATGTGGGAAGACAACCACAAGATTTTGACCCTGCAGTGTGCTGCAGATGTGTAAAGTTTTGTACCTGAAGTCATTGGCATTGCCAATGGCACTGCATATCCCAGTGTCCATTGAATGGCTTACAGCATCACTGGAGCCTAAAAGACAAGTTCCAAGACAAGAAATTTAGTGTCCTGGGTTTTTTCATATGCGCTTAATTGTCCTTTGAAGGGTTGTAGTGCTTGAGGTTCGCCTCAATCACAGATTTTGCAAAGTGATTCAGGTTTGCTCTATAGCTGTCAATCCCTGTGGAGGTACCGCTGGGCAGGAGTGGTGCCACCCATCAGTCAGTGAGCAGCCTAAGTTCATTAATGTACTATGTTAGTCCACCAGTAAAAATACTGGCTACCATATTGTCTACTACCTCAAAAGGTTTGTAGCAAGCAGCAAGTCAAACAATTTTACTTGCTCTTTTTGTTTCCTGATAGACTTCCTTCTATTCTCCAGAGCAGTTTTGCTGAGAATGCATGCTCGAGTATTGCACTTAGGAGCAAATGATGTATCAGCCCTGTTTCATGCCAGTAGGTGTTCTAGGTATTCCACTTTCACTTGCAGCAGCAATAAACTATCTTAAAGAAAACATTGGCAGTCTTGGAAAATAGCTTTCTTTCAAGTTAATGTATCTTATTATGTTTTTTTCCCCAAAGATTAGAAAGGAAAATAGTGGGGGGGAGGGAGTAAGGGGGAAGAAAGGGGAGGGGGAAGAAGAGAGAGAGAATATCTTCTAAATACTGCATTGTTTTCTTTTAACTGCAGTATTATAACTTTTCTTTTTGAAATTGTTTCTGATTCTAAATGAGAATATAGAATGGGGAAAAAAAAATCCTGTCAGAATTTTCTTTGTGATAGGAGTCTGCAACGTTTGGATCTTTTTTTCTTGTCTAGATGAATCTAACTTTTAAAATCTTGAAATCCTCTCCAATTTTAATTTGAATTCTTTGTGTGCTTCCCATCAGCAATAGACAATTGTCTAAAACCACAAAAGGCACAAAAGTAATCAGTAGTACTTATTAATTGCATCTCAGACACTTCTGACCCTCCCTAGTTTGCAATGGCTGACACCTCCTTCTTCATCTAAAATTTTTCTGCCTCCTCTGCCCAACTCCTTTACCTGCTGCCTATATTTGTGCTTCACAAACTCTTCTTGTAAATTGCTAAGACTAGGGCAACAGACCTGAAAAAAAAAAGGGTGCAGTAAATGGAAGAGCTGGCTAAGAAAAGGGATCATAAAAGAAAATGTTGCTTTATATTTAACAATTGTCGATGCTCAGTTTTAAAGATCACTGAGTCTGATTTAGATTTTGCAATGTTTTTGCACTTTAGTGATTCATCCTTTATTTACATCAATGTACCAAGGAGAGGAATCCATTCCAGTCTTTCTCCTAATCTATCTCCTAATAAAGACTAGCTAAGAGGGCCTTTGAGGGCTTATCTTACTTCCTGCAACACCTTATATTTGATACTTTAGAGATCATGAAATTATTAAAAATTCAGCCCAGTCTGTTGATTCAATGGCACCCTCTGGCAAGCTGACTGAAGTGCTAGGGAAATATTTTATGAATTTTAAGCGAACCAGCAATTAATTTAATGTGTAGAAGCCTTCTGGTCCTGCATGAGAACCCGGGGGCTGGACTAGATAGTTTTCCCATAGATTGTCCCTATTTGAGGTTTTTTAGTTGAATCCCTGTAACAGCTCTTTCTAGGAGAAACTGCTCTGTCTCCCAGTAACCTTGACTCTGGGTATCCATGGCTGCCCTCATTTGGACACACTAACGAAGAGTTTGGAGGTTTCCCATCAAGCAAAGGAATCTTTATGATGACTAGGCTCAATGGCGGGGTTGAACTCCTTGATCTTCCGCATGATATTCAATCTCAATGCATTTATTGCTCAGCAGGAGTTCTCTAATTCCAGTTTAGATAGACTACAATAAATTTCCAGAGGAGAAAGTAATATACTGACTTTTAAAAACTGTATTGATGTTTAAAATCTCATAAATGCAAGGCATTTAGCAGGGTTTGAACAATGAGATTGCCTAATCGACTGATTGTACTGGAACATGTATTTCCATAGATCCTTCATTCACATTTCAACTTTTGCACCAGCAAAGTCAGTTGACTTTCACTCATACAAAGCCCATTTAAGACTCAAACCTAATGAACACNAAACATGCATTTCTATAGATCCTTCATTCGCATTTCAGCTTTAGCAACAGCAAAGTCATTTGACTTTCACTCATACAAAGCTCATTTAAGACTCTAACGTAATGAACACTGCATTCCACTAGAAAGTGTTTTGTTTTGTTCTTTTCCCCAAGATCTTCTTGGGGTTTTTTTTCACTAAATAACAAAACTTAAAAAAAAAAAAATCTGTGCTAGAGGATTAAAGTCAGATTGGATTTATGAAGTATGCACACTTAATTCAACAAATCCTGTGTAGAAAGGTATTTCCTCTATAGATTCAAAGCCTGTCCCAATCTGCAGCATTAAAAGGACTGAATCTGTCCTGTATTGTTTCCCATTGGTGAGGTCTTTAAATGGCAAGAAAATCAAAATAAAAATATAATTGCAAAATTTCTCTTATTTCATCAACTCTGAAACTGGAAGCACATTTATACCATGCTTCACAGAAACTTTGTTTTGCAATGATTGTCTTTCTTCATAGTTTGTACTGTTTATCTTAAATTTTTAATTTTTTTGAAATCTGAACTTCTTGCTCAAACAACTCTTGACTTCCATTTTAATTACAAGAAAACACCCTTAGCACACTACAGAAATTTGTCAGCAATGTGTTGTCACTAAAATACTTCAGTGTTAATCATGCAGTTGTCGTCTTGGGTTGGTTTGAATCTAAAAATAATGTGAAGAAAGGTGAGAGTTGTGGTTTTAGTGGCCCTTTAGTGCTGCAGCAAATTGCAATCTGGCATGTTTCCCTTCATAGGTCACATCCCTCCTTTAAGAGTATCCTCATCAGTGCCATTTTGCGGAATCTTTGAAAGTCTCTGCACAGCATGCCTGTCACTGCAGTGCTTTGCTGAAAACTTTAATTCCCAGAAGAACAGCCAATGATGAATTTGTGCACTTGATGTGGGAAAGGATGAACATGAGTTCAGGAGCCAAGTAAAGGGGGAGAAGCTGTTTCATTCTGAGAAAATATAGAAATCATGCCTGGCTATTGGTTCATATCATTTACATCTTGATGTACATCCCACATCAACACCAAGTTTTGCTTTGCAGCAATTTCCAGTGAAACGTGGCTGCCTTTAAAGAGATTGCTGAGGCAGAGAAGTAGTCCAGAAGCTGGACCAGTGCAAGGAAAGTGCAAGTTAGGTGTAGTGACACAGGTTCTTGCCTCATGGACATGACAAAACAGCAGTGTTGATGTCCCACAGTAGAGTTCCTTTGCCTCAGCTTGGCGGTTTGCTGGAGGAAAAGCTGAAAGGATGGTCCTTGACACAAGACAGGGTGGGTCTCACTGGCACAACAGCTTCTCCTCCTCAAGACTCCTTGGGCTAATGCACCAAACCCTTGAGGCTCAGGCTGTCCCAGGAAGAAATGCACAACCCCTCCAGCATGGTTAGACTTGTGCAGCTGGTGCTGAGATAACAGCCTATGCCTTGCACAGCAATGGATGAGTGAGAGGCAGTGTCTGGTGGCAGGTGTGTACCTGTGAATGCTCTATCTTGTTAGTCTGTCCCTACAAAAACGATTAGCAATATCTTTGGAGCTGAGCCTCCCTTGAAAAAAGTAGTAATCTTGATGTCTTTCCAAGCTCATTAGCAGCTGAAAATTGCTTCTGCTGGGCCTTTGCTTTAGCCTTACTTTGCCCAACACCCTTTTGATATTTCACCATTTCAATCTGCAGCACCCCAAGGCCCTAGCACATATGGCACAGGGAGCCATAAGCTGCCTGGACACAGAGAAAGCCTAGGGATGGAAGAGCTGATCCATGTAAGTTGTGTGTGATCATTTGATCCCATACAAGGCTCATCTTCCATAAGTGACTAATTTGATATATTTGATTAGAAATCCTGTACTTGTAGGTATCACTTCTGTTTTTCTCTCACAGTGGTCTCTACTTCTGTCCAGGTGTCCTTGCAAAGCTGAAAATGGGAATTAACTGCTGTAGCTTCTCATGGTGAGCTTTTCCCAGGATGGTTCTTACATAAAAAAGTGCTTCTTCTTTTGCTGCAGAAATGCTGTGAATTGTATGTTCTTTAATCTCCATTGATTGTAGTGCAGGGAGTTGGTTGTGTATGAGCTACCAGGCCTCACAACTAAAACACAACTGAAAATATGCTTGCCCATGAGAGGAATATCTGGAGGGTCACTATCATTATCTGACTGGGATCTGAAGGGCTAGTGGTCCTTGGGGAGAATAGGGGAAAATAAGGGAGATTTTTCTGAGATGGGCAGCCTGAACTAGATATGTTTCACTAAGAGAAAAAAGAAAAAAAAGCTTTTACCGAGTTTTATATTGATATATGATATATTTTTTATACCCTACCTACCTGGAATGCATGCTTTCTTGGCTGCATGTTTTTTTCTGCATTGCTTTTGAATGAGTTTCAAATTCTTGTAATTGAGACTTGAAACTTGGAACTGAATAAACCAGAGCCACAAAGTCACATTTCATTCACTTTAAAATATTGCTTAAAAAATAAGAACTTCTTCCTTTACAGCTTGCTGTTGTAATCTGGACATCAAAACCTGTCTGAAATTGTTTTCTAAGATCTGCTATAAAACTGCAATTCTAAAAGAGCTTAGGATTTCTGTCATTCATCTGCAGAGAAAGCCTGGTCCCAGATGCAATACATATCCATCTCACTATGTATAACAAAATGATGTTTCTTTATGTTAGACAGAGAAAGACAAAGAGAGTGCAAGGGAGCTGTAGATCTTCACTTACAAAAGTTTTAAAACATATCCATATTTTCCATGTATCATATTTACTATTTAAAGCTGTTCCACCGCTCATCAGCAGTAAGTTTTACACCTGAATTTCAAATGTGGCCAGATATTCAGGCAGTAAATAATATAACTTTTTGATTTCAAAGGAGCTATGCTAATAAATACAGAGAGTTGCCTGTATAGTTTAATATAAAGCCCCTTGTCTTAGTATAATTTAAAGTCCTTTTTCTTGATTCCTGTTTGAAAAATATTATGCAATGTGTATCACTTTACTCAGGAAATGTGCTTAAGCATTAGGAGGAGCAGAATCAGGGATGCTGAAGAGCTTATGCAAAACAAAAGTGTGAAATGCAATTCTGAAATACTCTGGAAGGAATGTGGCAAAGGAAACCTGTGTGGGTGCCTTTCTGCACTCTCAGCTCATCTTCTTTTAAACAAAAATGTCACAGGAGGATCTTTTATGCACTGCAGGAACACTCAGAACCTCATACAGACCTAATGTGGGACAGGGAAAACTCTCAGTCAGTGTCCATATGTCTGTGAGGCATATTTTTGCCTTCTGCTACTGACATTGGCATATTGATTCTGTCCCTGACTAGACATTGAAAATTATGGTCATTGAAAATTTCATCCTTCTCATAGTAGTGCTGTGCACTTTTCCAACCAGCAGGACAAAATAAAATGCAGTAAGTCCTTTTTTAGGATGGATTTTGATGTTAACCAGTAGAAACTGGAGTACGGTGGGGGAGTGGGGAGAGCTATGATGTACTCAAGCAGAAGTCTTCTGTCTGTGTAACTGTGTGTGTGTACAGGTCTATGCATGTAGGCATTCATTTTGTCATTCCCCCTTTTTTTTTTCCCTTATAAGGGGAAAGAACCTTCCAATGTATCTCTCTTGTTAGGAAGAGCTGCTTCTGCCATATCAGTCCAAGAGCTGGGTGTCTGTGGGACTGAGAGAGAGCTACTTTAGATTTTGGGGATGAGAAGAAGTAAGTGCTGTCTTGTAACTCACCCTGCTAGAGGGACCAACCTGGTAACTCCTCCAGTGAATCATACAGGCTTTTAGGGCCCTGGCTCTTTAAAAAGCTAGACCTCTATCTGCCAGCATGGTTTTTTGCTCTGTTTTCTGGTTCAGTTTTAGTTGTTGAGCCATTGGTACTTTCTCAGGAGTTGTTCCATGAAAGTCAGGAAATTACATGGCCCCTGGACCAGTCCTTCTGAACCCTATATTAATTCATGCTGTGGAGGAAAGTAGGAGAAATAATAGGGGTGGAAGAGAGTGGTGTGGGCACTGCCTTTGGCAAAAACATCTCCAGTAGTTTTGATGTGCATTTTCTCCTGATTTTTTATCTTGCTGAATTTATTCTATTGTTGGAGCTCTTTCGAATTAGAAGAAAAGAAAAAAAAAAGAAGTCTTTGATTAATATCTGATTTGATTTGAGCTTTGTCAGTGATGGATGCATTGAAATATTCCTGTCAGAGTGAGCAAGAGTGAGATATTTCTATTAGAAGCATGGCATGCAGCAGCATTCTAAAGAAAGGCAAATCTTGCGTATTGAATTTCAGAGCTGCTCAACCAAAAGTAAGATCGGACATGAAATTTTCCATCAGCTAGGAATGGTAAAATTAAGTAAAAAGTGGAGAGAAAATGTTCAGCCTCTGACAAAACAAGATTGTATACATTGAGAACATTACAATAGCCCTCTCCTACTTAGTATTGCTACCTTTTTATTTTCTCATGATAGAAAAGAAAAATCAAATTTAGAATATTTCAGAGGTTCCTGTATCCGGCCCTTTATAACTTATGAGCTCTGAACAGGATTCCAGATCTACAGCTAGGGAAAACTGAAACAATTACTCTAAAGGCAAAATCTCTGATAAAAACTGAAGACAACTGAATTACTGATGAACTCAATCTGAAGACCTGGCATAAGGCTTCAGTGGACATTTAAAAATCTACTTTCTAAAGTAAACTTTTTAATTTTTGTTTTGGTTTTTTGTTTGTTTGTGTTTTCTGTGTGGTTGGTTGGTTGATTGTGTTCTTTTTGTTTGGTTCATTTTTCACTGTTTTTCTTGTTGGTTTGGTTTAGTTTGTTTTTGTTTTTGTTTCTTTTTCCTACTTATAATACTTTTTTTTTAGGCTTCACAGTAGTTGCTCACCATAAATACAAATCAACCATTGTCCATTCCCGATTTACTTATCCACACACCAGGACAGCAAGTCAATTGCAAGAGTTCCCCGTGGGGAGCAGTGAACTTAAATATGCCTGATGTATATTGTTTAGGCAGCACAGTGAAGAAAGGCGCGAGTCCTGAAGAAAGGCACAAGAGCGGAGCTGGGAATGAAAAACGATATAAAAAACAATTCTTCCTGTCATGGGCCAATTGACTTTGTAAATAATTGCCTTGCCCCTCTGGGAGGCTCAGGGGTAGGAAGGAATTTAAAGACTGTTCATTTCTCTATGGCAGGGCCCACAGAATGATTCTGGACTTTTAGTGCTTTCTTAGTGGAAACAACAGTCATTTAGGCATAGCTCATAAGTGGTGTTTTTCTCCCAAAATGCCATGCAAGGGTCCCAGATCCAAAATCTTTTTCTCATAGATGCTTGCAGCTGCTCCAGCCTTGTAAATAACTGAAGAATATAGAAGCCAAAATTCTTGCCAGCAAAATTTGCATTTGATCTGCAGCCTGTGCGTGAGTGTTTTGGACTTGACATCACTGAGCAGTCTGGCACTTTACTTGGGCCTCTTTACCTGGTTAGTGTCTTGTCATCTGGAAAGCACAGGGCTTTGATTTCACAGATGCTCTCAAAAACAGGCATAAAACACAGCTAACAGAACAAGAGCACCGTGTTCCTTTTACACAATGGCATGCCAGGTAGCACAGTGTGTTTAAGTGTCAAAGTCCAACCTTTAGCTTCTCCCAGCGCCTGAGGGGATTTGAACTCAGCAGAATAATCCTGCTGTTAGCAGCATGATTCTATAGAAGCAAAGCTCTCAATGTGTCCCACCAATGTCCTTCAGTGTGGTATGGAGAGATAACTGTCTGCTGAATGTGAGACAGTACCAGCCCTCGTGACCAGCGCACTGGGCACAGCAGAGGAGCTTTGTTCCAGTCTCTTTGAGGTGGAATTTATATTAAGCAGTCAATGCAGCAAGGCCTGGAGAGTCACGAGGCCTCTTGCTTTCCCCCTTCCTTTCTGTTAAATACCTAGTTATTCCATGCAAGGATGGAGACTCTCACACTCTTGTGAGACTCTAACACATTGATGGTCTGTCTTCTAGCAACTAGGGTACTGTGGTTGAGGTGGGTAGTCCGGTATCTTCAGGCAGAAGGTGGACATTAGCTTTGTCCTTCATCTTCTGGACACCAGCTGTGGAGCAGTTGGGATGCAGTAATTATGCTCAAATCTTCAATTAATCTCAGCATGTGAGACAGGTGGATCTTACTGCAGATACGAAGAACACAGTCTGAGCGTTGGGATGCTGTTGACATATTTAAGACATGTCTTCCTGCAGATACCTATGAGTCTGTATCAATAATAAATTAGATACTTTTGGACTGTAGCTAGATTTAGGGATGTGTGGAAAATAGATAGGTATTTTCAAGATTTTTGACTTTGAAAGCCTCAAGTGATGCTTGGCAGCAGATGTAATTTCATTAATCTCTCCCTTACTGTATCTCAGCTCTTCAGCTGTACCCAAATTATTGTCCTGAACAGGAGATATATCTTGCTTTTACAATGCTAAGTCATGAAGTAATGATCATTTACTGTCTTATTGGTGTCAAAGCAGGGAAAGGTGGTGCCCCATTTTTCTAGACAGCAGTCAGTATGGGAGCAGCCACCTGTGTGGATGGTAGAGCAGAGTTTGTTAACTATGATACAAACAAAGATGAGATTTACTAGTCAGTCTCTAAACAAATCAAGGGTTTACTTTAACAGGCAGTAGGAAGGGCTGTACCTTTTAAAAGAACCTTTGGGATCTGTGTTTGCGTGATTACCTCTGCATCCACAGGGGTACAAAATCTAAGATGTTGCGTAAGAAGCCTTCATCATTACCCAGTTGTCTGTAACATCAAATATCAAGAGGCTTTCAATAAAACTACTGAAGTTGATAACACGCAAGGCCCAAACTCTTCTCCTTCTGTGCACTTAGTGGTTTCCTATCTGCTGCCCTTTGCATTGCATCAGAATCAGAACATCACAGCATTAACTTACTCCCTGCCTCAGGCTGCTGAGATCCCGACTTACAGAGCCAGCAGGGAATCATTTACCTCCTCTGCGCAGAGCAACCTGCAATGAAGGAATGTTCCACTGCTTTTGGCCCTATGCCACAGCTGAGCTGCTCTGTAGTGACAGCAGATACCCTACCTGCCCATGTGCTTATTCCAGGAATAGGAGTAACACTGACCTGTGAGAATTTGTATGATAAAGTGGAATTCGAGTGGGCACTGTAGGGTGGTTGAGAGATTTAGCTGCTGAAATTATTAAAGGATCTCATCTCGTGTATCTTTGTTTCTTGTCTGTAATCGATGGAAAGTGGCATTTCTGTAGCTCATCAGCACTCTGTGAAGATGAGCAGCCTCTCTGCTCAGGGAGACTGGTAATAAGACAGAAGTACCTGCAATATATAGAGCATTGCATTGCTGAGTACATTTGGCCTCTTCTATTGATCATGATATAACCAGGCATTTTCAATGTGTCTTCATAAGATATGCAAGGAGCACTTTCTGAAAAGAATATTGTATCGGTCAGTTACAGATGTTCTTAGTGTTTTCCTTTGTTCAAGATTTGAACAGATTCTGAAACTATCACAGAGAATCAATGCTTCTCTGCAACAGCTATGACTGCCCATACATAGTACCCTTTTGTTTTCTCCCCACACTTTTATTCCATATCTGAATATGAATTTACATGACAAATTGTAATGGTGCTTTGCAAGCCTGGTGGGTAAATAATTAACATTTTAAATACATTTATAATTTAATTTCGAAATACTTACTCAGAGGACTATAATGGCTCTATTCTAATTTATCTTATATTCAATACAATTTTTGTAACATTTATTAATTTCTTTTATTCCTGATTCAGAAGTATAACATGCCAATTAGAAACAGATTAAAAAGCCTATTTACTCCAAACCGTTTCATGCCGTAAAGTAAAGAAAACATTGTAAAAAACCCCAAAACCCAAACCTGATTATGCATAGTGAAATAAGCGTGGTTACAACTACATATTTCTACAGTATACCATAATATTTAGCACGTTGCCAGTTGGATTCATCTCTCATGTTCTTCAATTATATATTTACATTAATTTATGAAATTCAAAACCTTTCTCAGGTGTTTCTACCTTAGTTTCCCACAGGCTTTCAGGCAACATAATGCAGCTGTAACCTGTGCTGCCAGACTACAGCAAGTCTTGCTAGGATCTAGGGAGCTTGGGATAGCTCTATTTAGCATGACTCCAGGATTAGAACTTTATTTTTGCTTAAGTCATGAGAAGAAATTGTTGAAGCCATTCCTTTCCCCCATAGCATAATGATTCTTGGCAAATATTACCTTTCCAATGTGAGCTGAGGCACGGAAAGTGAGGCCTATGTACGCTGTCACAGGATCCTATTGCATATCAAGGATTACACTGAGAAAGTAAGAACGTGCACACTTGTAGAACAGGCATGATCCTCTCCAGAGAAAAGAAGGAACATGTTTAGATAAATGATTTTGACTGCTTTCTACAAAAAGAAACCTCTGTGGTTTTAACCAGCTAGATCAGAGGCTTCTCTCATGACTCTATGCGATCATCCAACCAGCCCACATCTTTTGTTATTATGTGCTGTAGGAGAGCAACCAAGTGGAAACATGCATTGTTGTGGCACTACAGGAATATGAAATAATGCAGAAGCACTGGGGAACCCTGCGACCCAAATCAACTCAACCAGAACCCATTAAATGATTTAATTTTGTCCATCCATCTATTGATTGTACTGCCTGTGTAAGAACAGCAGCGACAGCAGCAGTGCTGAGAGTCTGAACAGAATTATTAAAAGACACTGCTTGGCAAAGTGAATGGATGTGTAATAGGAAAGACTTAAAACAATAAATCTTTGACAGCGCTGATTCAGTCTTTGTGAAATGACTAACTGATTGCCAGAGACTTTTAATGTCAAAACATCAGATTTTGCAGGTACCTGAGAATAAGCATGCATTGTAATACTGGTGTCTTTTATTTTTTTCCTGGCAGTAAAGAAATGCTTTCAGGTGCTACAAAAGAGGACGTATGATATGAAAAATGGGAATAACACAGACGACAGCTCAAAGGGGAATGCTAATGTGTTATTACAGGAATGATGATATACTCCTCGTGCATTTGTGGTGCAGTGGCTTTCTATACCCAGGTATAGATGGCTAATTTATCTCTCTAACACATGACCTATATCAATGGCCCAACAGCCTGCTAGCCATTGAGGTTGCTTCATAAAAGGACACAAATCACTTTTCAGGAGTTTGAGGCCTGGAAGCTGTTAGATGTGGATGCCTCCATTTTTGTCTTGCAGACATTCCAGAGCATGAGGGCATGAGAGAGTGAGTTTGCCCCCTCCTGGTTTGCCAGTGGCATCATAGAGTTTGCAGATATGGTTCAACTACATGTAACTAAAGCCCTGCTGGTAGGCAGAAGCAATGAGATGAATAAAGTACATTCTTGTGCCTTATTTCAGTCTAGACATGTAGAAAAACAAATTCAGATGGCTGCCTTCATGATTCAGAGCATGGGTGAAGGGCAAAGAGGAATAAACAGAAAATTTGAACTGGTCGGAGTCTCTGTGCACCACCAGGGCTGCCCAACTGTCTCCTGCAGGCAAGGTGGGGGCTGGTATGACTGGCCCACTGGGCACTTTGTCATGGCCCTGAGATCACTGCTACCCTGGCTGCTGGCCCTGACCTGCCTGCATGATTCCTCTCACTGTCCACAAATCACTGCCCCACCCAGCCCCAGGTATCTTGTCCTGGTTGCTATCCCCAGGTGCCTTGGCACTGCCCGAGAGTGGCCTGGCAAGAAAGACACTGCCTGTGCTGTGGTGCCCCTCAGCTGCTCTCTTGCACTGCTCCTGCTGCTCCTTGGCACATTTGTCAGTGCAGTTTTATCCTCAGTCAGCAGCAGGACGTGGGTGGCACATCAGACCTGGCTGCTGCAGACTGTGGGGACAAGGAGCTTGGGGCTATGAACTGTGTGCCCACAGATGGTGCAGCCTGAAGACTATTTGGCCTCAAGAGCTCAGGTGCCTAAAAGGTATTCAAGAGTCCTCTAGAAATATTGCAAAGCAGGTTTGCAAAAGGCAGAAGAGAAATGAGTTGAAAGCTAATTTCTAGCTTTTGTTAGGCTATAAGCAAGGGAATAAAACCAATCACGTTACTGTACAATGTGCCTTTGTCCTTAATGCTCTGTATCAATGCATAAGAAACGTGTACTGCAGTGTCTTTGAGATGGATTCTTTGTACTACACATAATGAATTTCAGTGCAGGCTTAGCGCTAGAAGCAGCCTTAGAATTGGAAAGGGGAGTGGGGAAGTCCAAGAAGGCGTGGGACAAGAGAGGGGAGCAGTTTGGAAATGGGTGAGGTGGTAGCTAGTTTTCCAAAGAGGCTCTTCATCAAGCTGAGAAAGACAGAGCAGTAAGGGTAAAGTCTAGTGAATACCAGCAGTAAAAGTAAAAGGATACTTTATGAGCATACTTGGACTTTCCCTTCTGCCAGCTTTCACTGCTCCTTAGCAGACAGACTGAAGAATGCAAGCCTGTCAGTTTCTTTGGGACCACAGAGGGTCTGCTTACAGACAGATTTACTACCAGCATTTTGAGGAAAACTGCCAGCTGCATTCCTCAGAGGTAGAGAAGACGAGCAGAGCAAAGAGACAAAGTCAAGTTCACAGCTGACAGTGTCTCTCTGAACATCACTTAGTAGCAATGCCTGTGCCGTCTTGATTGGGCTTTAATTGTCAGTCCTTAGCCTGCTCTTTTTATTACAGTGGGAAAACCACAGGACAGATTTCTCTTCCCTTACATACTGCAGTAGCAGAGGTGAAGGAAGGACCTTGTTCCTTTTTTTTTCTTGGATGTCTTTTACCACATTCCAGAAAAGATTGACTGAAGAGCTATAGACCATTCCCTTCTCAGTATCATCTCTCCAGACTCTGACTAGGTTCAAAGACTATAAACAAAGGCTGATATTCCATTTCTAACAAAAGGAATTCCCATGTGTCTAGAGTATATTTTAGAGTGCAAACCATAGTAGAAGCACTAAGAACTGATTGCAGCAATGTTGCTTTTGCAAGAGGCTTGAAAGGTTTTGCACTGTATTTAGCATGTACAGTTGCCATGCAAAATCTTGCTATTGCTATTTTTATTCTTCTCCTTTGGAAGTGTGGCTTTACAAATTTTAATGCAGAAATAAAGTAAGTGCTTTGCCACGAGTTTTACTTCACATTTTCCTTAATATCCTCTTTAAAAGATATATTTGTGTAAAAAAATTAAATCAAGTGTTGTGCTCACTCCAAGAATACGCATAGTACTTCTACATTACTTTAATAACAATTTATTTAGAGAAATACACAGGGAAAAAAATTGTCATTTGGCATAAGCTCCTTGCTCAGATGTTTTATTATCCACTCCCTCCACTGTCCATAAATAAGCCTTGCTGGCTAGCAACAGTTGGCTCTTTTTGCATTTGCAGTTACTGCAGGGTATAAGGCTGGACCCAGACATTACAGATTCTGCTGAAAACTAGATAGTTAGGTAAAGGGTAAAAAAATTCCTTTTTTTTTTTTTAACATGTCACAATACATAATAGGAAAATTTTTGTTTATGCAGGAAACAAATATGAAAATGAGAATTAAAACTGATTAAAATGCAGGATTTAATGTGTCTATGAGTTATTACTGCAACTCCTGCTGAAATCAATAGCAAAATTTAGCCCTAACTATCTAAAGGATTCATGTTTGTTCAGATGCTGAAGTGGAGTTGTGCCCATTGCAAATTGTTTCTTTTATGTTCTGAAATCCAAGAAAATAAACTCTGTGACACAGAATAATATATGAAAGTATCTTTTCTTCAGTTGTTGGGGGGCTTCAAAGCAGCATGATACTGTGCTGTCTAATCTTGAAATCCTTGTTTTAATGAAGGCTGTTTTGCCCTTTGAAAGATGTGCTCTTTTTAAAAGCACAGGAAAGAACCACAGCCATGATCTTATATATACACACACATATTTATATGTGTGCATATGTTTGTATGTATATGAGAAGCATTGAATATGATAAAAAAGAGACAATTTTAATACTTTTTAACTCAAGTTTTCATTATATAAAAAATCCAATATCATAATAATGAGTGTCATCTCTGATCTTTTTAAGATAAGATCTCACTATTTTACAGTGCTGAGTTCCTTTCTGGCAATTGTCTGTCATTTCAAGGAGATGAGAGTTTCTATCAAACTTACTCTTTAAAATGTAGTAACTAGTGTGCAATCTCTGTCTCAGATGTAACAAGTCTGACAATTAGGCTGTGGTACATTATGTGGAAAGGTTGATGGAGAAAAGGAGAACTTGTCTTGGTCTTGATCTGCAAAAGCTGGACCCTTGCATGTTGATAGAGTGATCTTACAGCCAACCCTCAGAGGGAAGTACGCCATCCTCCTGAAACACACTCATGCCTAGCCCTTAGAAGGACCTTAGAGCCCAAAACATAATAAACGGAATCATTTAATAGAGAATGTATAACACGTTTTTCTGTCAAATGTCACTTTAACATTTAGAAACACAGGGATGGCAGTCCCAGGTCAGATAGATGGTCTGTCTTGTCTGGTTACTCAGAGAAAGCTCAAAAAGTCAGTGAAGCAAAACCACCCATATCTGGAGAAGTGCCTCCTTCATTCCTTATGACCTTTTGCACTTATATGTATTTGCTCCTATTCCTTCCAAGATCCTCTGTATGTGTTGGCTCCAGCTGCTTGCTGAAGGTGGACCAGAGTAGATCCTGTGGATAGGACTGAGAGGTGACAGCCATGGCTGGAGAGGAGGATGTGCTGAGCTGACAGGGGCTACAGGCTCTGCTGGTTCACGTTATTGAAACTGCAAGCATTGTCTTTGTCTGTGGGAATGTGTAGTCCCTCCCTGTATCTCAGTTTATTCTTGGTCCCCCTTGGTGATAAGTTCCACAGGCTAATTATGTACTTTGCTATCTACAATATATTTATGGTATATTCCTGAACTTGCCATTGAATATCACTTGGTTCCTCTTTTAAGGATGATGAATAAAAATCTTTCATTCTTTGCTCTTACATTTCTTTCCTTTTTTTTTCAATACACACATCTAATCCTTTCTGTAAGACTCCTCCAGTCTATTGAATTCAGTGCCAGACTCCCAACAATGTAAACTTTAAGTAATGATTGGTAGGGAATATTGTGAATAAAGGCTGCACATCAACTTAAGACACCCACAGAAGTTTTTGTAAAACTAAAAAAGAACATAAAGGACATTTAACAAGTTCCTTCTTTTTTCTTCTTCTCTACCCCCACTAAGAAGAACTTAGGGAGGAATGAGAATCATTGAACAGTAAAAACCATCAAACACTGTTTCAGCTCAGAATATCACCTGCTGCCTGTGAAATTCTCTCTCAAATAAGCTTCATTTCTGAATCATCAGTTGGGAAAAAGCCAAAGTGATAAAGTTTAGCACCAATGTTTAACTAAAATACCTCCCTATGTTCAAATAGTGAGAAACAGCAATATTTATGTCCTTAATATAGCAGTATGTAACACATATACTAAATGAGAGGTGACATTTTGTTAAGAAAAAATGAGGGGGAAAAATAATAGTTTGTGCTTAGGATAGGCTTTGGTTTCATGATCAGAACTGAGCTTTCTGCCTCCCTCTGCCCCTGATCTGGCTAGCTTCTTATGCTAGTTGTTCTGCATCTCCATGTCTCAGTTCCTCAGCCCACTCATCTCAGGCTGGCAGTGTGTGCTGTGGCAAAGTGTGGGAGCTTTAACATGTGTGTGTATGCATAAAGTCAGACTTTGACATTGAGCTGCCATAAAATAGTGTACACATTATCTGAATGGCCTGAATGATTTCAAATCTCCCGGTGTTGAGTTTGAGGAAAGCAAACCACCAGGTTCTCAGTGAACTTCTTAATTATTTGGAGGTTCTTTTTTCTTCTGAGTTCCAAGGTTTAAAGATGTGTTTTCTTCTTTTTTTTCAGTCCTCTCCTCCTTGATAGTGAAGATTGGAAAAATACTTAAGAAAATGTGTGTTACCCCCGGATTTAGTTAAGGATGTAAGATAAAGCCCACATATCATAATAAAATTTTGAGAATTTTGCAAACTGTGTACAATTAAAATCACTCAGAGCAGTAGGAATTAAAAGAGCAGTGGCATTAAGGGAGAAACTATGAACAAAACTTGCTTTTCAGATGGTTTACCAACACTTAAAACTTATCATGAGGAAGAGGACGAGGATAACCTCGTTAAAGTTTTCACAGTAATTTTAAGAAAAGTGCTATTTAACTTCTAGTCTTTATTATTTCATTACGAAGCCCTCCAAATCTCAACTAGTTTGAGACTTCATTACAAAGCCCAAATTCAGCCCAACTTCAGTGAAAGGTTTATGTACCTTTCAAGCACTATTAGGTTATTTGCATTTAGCAAATAATAGACACTTCATTAAGACCATGCTGTAAATGCAATTAAGACTAAATCACAGGAATTGTGATTTGAGAGATATTTAAGTTGTTCTTTTCTGTGTGTGTCTTTTAATTGCACTCGACACAACTAAATCTTTCCTTCATATTTCTCATTCGATGGAAATTTCATCAAATGTGTTTTGGAAAAAGAGAAAAAAAAAAGAATTAAAACATTCTTACTGGGGTCTTTAAGTCACCAAGTAAAAGAGAAGTATTCTTGCCAGTTCTGCCTCTTGTGGCAGGTTTTCCAGCATCTAGTGGGATCTCGTGATAGGGGACAGGCCAGGCTTGCTGACAGCAGTGTCACAAGCCAGGGATTCACATTCTTCACACTGCCCTTGACTCACTAAGTCCTTGTCAGAACTAATGCTGTTATTTTTAAATATATATTTTTAAGAATTCAGTGTTATGTCTTGGCTCATCTCATTGGAAAAAAAAAAGAAAAAAAAAACATAAAAGAGAGGAAAAGCTTTGTCAGCTAAAATGTCTGAGTTTTGTAGACTCTGAGGCCACAACAGACCATTTGGATAATACAAGGCAGAGAACCTCTATAAGTAATTTCTGCATTAGGTAGGCCTATTATTTTGCTTGAACTGCACCATACTCTCCACTCTCATTACTGGTGTGTCTTCCTAATCTTTATAAGAAATGCTTTTATACTAATAATGTTATTTATATAGGTTGTAAATCATCGGCATTTAGAGGGATATAAAATATGGTGCCAGTTTTGAACAATTTATAGTCTAACAATTCTTTGTCATGATAGCTGACATTCTCTGGACTCTTTTCTGCAGTGTAGTACTTTTTATTTAATGAATAGCATTTGGCAACAGACTGTCTCAATTTTTTCCTCATTTTTCTTGCTTTTTTTCTTCTTTTTTCAAACTGTCTAGACTCATCTAGAGGATCTTTTTTTCTTTTTTTTTCTTTTTTTTGGGGGGAAGGGGGATGTTTTTGTTCTTTTTTGCAGTTTCTTCTTTATTATTATTTTATTTTATTTTGAATATTTCTGTATATATTTGTATTATTTATAGGCTGTTTACCTCTTCCTTAACTTTTCAAATTATCCTTTTAATAAGATTTGCCTGGGACAGTGAGCCAAAGAAGTCTGAGATCTTTCACTGAAAAAGAGAAGAAAAGCTCATCATTAGCTCTCCAGGCAGATTTCCTGGAGCTTGTCCAGTTCTAGCCTAAATTATCTTCATGAGACTATTGTTAGCAGTTGCACTGTTGCATTATGTATGATTCTTGACTGCTTCTAGTATGAGCAAACCACAGTGTTTGGTTAGTGGCTTTCAATTTTATGCTAAGCTGTACAATTTGTTGGTATTATTTAGGTTAATATGCTATTATTTTGCATATTTATAGCTCTCCCATTACATTTTTATTAATAATGATGTCATGTCTGGTAGCAAGGATCAATAAGTCTTCTAGTGTGCAATGTTTACATATTTATATTATTACAGTATAATAAGTCTCTTAGGCAGCTCCCTGCATTGGAATCACTTTGTAGATGTGTCTTTCAGGTAATTGCATGCTGACAGTGGCTGCTTGAAAGTGTGCTTGAAAGCACAGTGATACACTGTGCTGAGATGAGATCTAGCCAGGCACTATTGTGCAGGCATCAGAACAGGCAATCTTTCTTCAGTGTCTGCATCAGAAAATAAATGGTGATATAATACATCCATTTCCACTTGTCTTTTACCTATTGTGTTGCTTTTGCCCTTCCACAAGTGGTATTTTCTTTAACATAATTCTGAAGAGTGTTTCTGCACTCTCTCTCAGTCATTCCTTCTAGAGAAATATATTGAGCTTGTGGATGTGTACAGCACTTCTTGAAGGAAAAAAAAAATCAGGGTCTTCCATATAAAATTTCCCTTTCTGCTCCCCAGATGCTTTATTTACTTCCCTTTGCACTGGCAGAAGGTTTATTTACTCGGTGTTCTATGCTTCAAAACAGCAGAAATACCAAGAAGAAAATAAATGTTGTCCCTGCTAGTGAGTAAACCACTTGCCTGCTCCTTTAGCACACCAGAAGGCTCATCAGTGACCCCGACCCAGCAGCTGAAGCAAGGGGAGCATGCCTGCAGCTGCCTGCTCTGACCAAGACCCTTTGGGCAGAAAGGTTTGCTTGACACTTTCCCACTGTGCTGCTGCTTCTCGCTAATAATAGTGATCACTGTAGTGTGAATGAGTTTCACTGACTAATTATATAGAGCTAGATTGCTTCCTGCTAATTCCTTAATGAGTGCAAGGAGCACTCTGTCTCGCCTGTGTGTCTGCCTGGATGTTTGTGCAGGAGCATGTGAATGAGTAGTGGTGCATCCAAGTGTGTGGAGACATTTCCTGCAGTGCTGGCTAGCTGAAAGTGGCTGGGAAAAGTTGGAGTCACCTCTTCTTCAATGGTTCTCTACCCTGCCCTTTCCCCACAGGCACATCCTGATCCTCCTGACCCAAAGCCGTGCTTTCCCGAATGAGGGTCCAGCAGGAAAGCTCTTTCAAGTTGTGGAGAGGATGCACACTGGTACCCGGTGAAGTCTGGACAGTGTCAAAAGTTCACTCAAGGTAGGTGACTGGCATTGCCAAATCAAATATCAGAAAGCAAGGGGATATCACAGGAAGTGGACTGAGGTTGTGAAAAAGCCCAAACCAACCGCTTGAATGTGATTGAAAAAGGGGAAAATGAAAATATGTTTTTTATTTAATATTACAGAATAAGAAACAAGCCAATAAGGATAACATTTCAAGAAATTTCACTCTTGTTTTCCTTCCAAAGGCAACTTGGTGGCTTACAATAGGCTTCTGTTCCTCTGTGAAAATGCACCAGTTTCATGATGTTTTTACCTCAAGGGAAGAAATATTATATAGGATGTTCTTACTAAGACTTCAGAGTAGAGGTGAAAAGCTGAACATGGACAATATATCAAAACAGATAAATTCTTCTCTTTTTCACTCATCATTCTTAAAGTGTTTCCCCTTATTACACTTTAAATTTGTATCTCACAGCTTGAAAATTATGAGAATAAGAAATTTTTCCCCTTACGATTTTAAACACTTAGAGCTAGCAGTTTTTAGACTTTCCCCTATTGCCAGAAAATATTTTTTCCATTCTTCAGTAAAGATAGAAACAATTTTTTCTTCAAGAAAGACATGTCATAACACAGTCTAGCTTGAACTTAGTTTGGTGATCTGGCCTGTGGCAGTGACTGACACAAAAGCAGATCTGAAAACCTCCACCACCAGCACAACTCTGTCAAGGATTGTACCTGCAGATACATCAGTGCCTCCTGGAGCAATAAACTAGGCACACACATACATTTGCTCTCTCTCCTCTACACTTCTTCCTCCTAAAACTCATCCTTGAATCAGAGTTGTACCTTCTTGCAAGGACTTGCAGGAAGCCAATGGTACAGAAAATCTCGAACAGGCCTGGGTGCACATCCTCGTCTAGTGAATGCTACTTCAGTGTTTGAGGTTGCTTTTCAGCTTTGATTTAAATAAAAATCAAATTTACACAATTATTTGAATGCTTGTAGCTCTAGAGGGAAAAGCAGAGCACAAATAAACTATTGCTGCAGGCTTTTTTTTTTTTTTCATGATGTATTGGTAATGAGTCAAACACTTGTAACTACTTCAAAAATATAAAAAACTTTGGAATGTGAACTTGCATAGAGCTGTCTATTCACAAAATGGGTTTGGGTCTAAATTTCATTACTCCCTTTTATTCCTGAAAAAGACAATGCAGGTTCTAGTCATCTGGTTTGCTTGTTTCAAACTGTGTTGACAGTTGCTGGTCCCCAGGATTTAGGCTAGGCCTTTGACCCTTCCCCATGGCATTTTGAAATGACACAGTTCCTTTGGTTTGCTGTGGACACTCATGCTTCCATTATTTATTATTAGAAACTGAGGTTTGTGTTTATGGCATTAAGCTATGGTTTAGCTGCCATTCCCGACCAATGTAATTTCAGGGTGCTGTGCACATATTGTTCATGGAGTGCTGTGGTTTCCTTCAGGCTACAAATACATAAAGACAGGCTACAAATTTTTAGCTCCATTTGGTGCTGTTGAGGAGCAAAGCAGTTTATAATTTTTCCCTGCAACTCTCTGCTTTCAAGTACTGTATTCTTGGGGTTTTTTTTCTGTTATTACTGTTATTCAGGTAGCACAGCACTTAGTATTCATACCATTGTCCCAAATATAAGGGTCTTTACAGAGGAGCAGGTGACATTTGAGCCTTTGTGAATCTGGTCTTGAGTTTAAACTTCATTAGAACTGCCAAAGCTGTCTCTTGTTTGCACTTTTGGTTAAGTTGCCAATTCTGTAGACCATATGAACCCTAAAGTCATATGAAGACCTTGAACAAGGAGTATTCTTCCAGCACCTTATCATGTGTATGTTTGAAGTCTCTGTTTAAACATTTTCAGTACATATCCCTATTATGACTCCCTATTATGCTCCACCCACAAAAAACCAGCATGTGAGCAGCCAAGACAAACTTAAGTGGATAAAATAATACATATTGTTTTGCATTCCAATGGTCAAAAAGAAAGCAAAAAGCCTTAGATTGTGAACAGGTCCCTATGGTTCAGAAGTACACTTGCAATGCTCAGGAGATGAGTACAAGTAAGCAGCGACTTCAGAGGCACATACAGACTCAGTTTCTTATTCTGATGAGGCCAAATGTCATTCTTCTGTATTGAAACTCTGAGACTGGCTATAAAACCAGCAGACATTGATTCTGTTCTTATTTTGTTTATGGGCCAGAAGAGATGCTTGTGAAAATGCCAAGTTCAGATCACTGAAAAATGAAATCCTGTCTTTATTCTAATCTTGATCTCATCCACACACTTTTACTCTATCTCCATTTGTATGGAAATTTTTCTCCTCATATTGCCACAGAGTGGAATTCAAAATAAAAATGATGTCTAGAATACCGTTCAAAAACTCATGCACAGAAACATACATTCACAAATCTCTACCTTTTTTAACATCCTAATTGAACCTCATAGATAGAAAGCTAGGTACCTTATTCTAAAAAAAAATCTGTTTCCATGCCTGATTCTCCTATCTTGTGGATCTATTTTGCTTTATCTCAGTAGTAGTGATTAGGATATGACTGATGTTACAGAAATTGAAATCCAGTCAGCCAAGCACGTAAATACTAATCTTGGGAAGCCCTTGTAGCAGCTGTGTGTTAAAATTAGGACCACCAGTACTGTGACATTTTTTGTGTGAGCAGCTGGTAGGCTGACCTTTTATGACTGAGTCTCAGGTTAGCCCATCACCTTCATCCTGCTTGTGAAACAAAGAGTTTCTTCCTGTTAAAGTGTATTTATGAATGCCTTGAAATACTTGCTTTTCTCATCCTTCTTACTGTTGCCAAATCGTGCTGTGCTCAGCTGTCCATCACAATCACTGCAGGCCAGTATCTCAGTGCAATTTTGGGACCTGTATTCCCAAAGGCTCATCCTCTTGGGCCTCCAAAGCTGTACTGGAAAGGATACACTGCAGTCTGCACCACAGTGTTAAGACAGCTTACTGGTGTCCTGTTTATACTAATTAAGGCCTCCATAGTAATTATTTTCACACTGGGACATTTGGATAAAATTACAAATTTGTTTTCAGAGACAAGTCCTGGCTTAGTCTACTCCTTTAAGTCTTGCTGTTAAGCTGGTCTTCTTCAAGCTTTTGCTTTGTTACCTGTAAAAATAATACAAATAGTTGATTATTTTTAATATTTTAAGTACATAAATACCATACACTACATATATAGGCACATCTATATATTTATCATATCTATTATACATAGAACATGTATAGTTTCTGGTTCAAGTGGTTGTTTGCTACATGGTCAAGAATTTGGTTGAAAGCAAAGCAACACAAAATCACAACAGTGATATAATTTCTTCCTTCTGTTCCAGAAACACTTCAATAATATAATTCCTAATACCTTTTTTTCTTATTTGGGACTGGGTGGAAGTGAGGTACCTTACTGTACTATATGCAATGAAATTCCACCTGATTTATCCAGATTAGCACAACTGGGGCCCTAGTATTTCACAGGAAGGTATTTAACAAAAATATTGAACATAATAGGAAGAGAAAATCTTATGAAATTCATAGAGTTTTGGTAAGGTTTTTGGGGTTTTGGTTTTTTGTGGGTTTTTTTTGGTGAGTTTTTAAAATTTTATACATTTTTTTTAACAGGATCAAATTGTATTAAAATACCTTTTTGTTTTTAGAGAAACAGAGGCAATTTCTGATGGATGTCACAGTGGTGTATGACTAAAACATCCTGCATGGGTGCTGAACTTTTCACTCACCTTTCTCGATCACCAGAAAACAAATTGGAAAAGTGGAAGCAGCAAAGTCAGGTCAGGTGAAGGTGCACTTAAACACTTCATAGGGTGCAGTGTGCAGAGCAGTGACCTGCTCTCATGTTCCATTAATTCAGCGACAGCTGTCATTTATCTTTTGATGGAAGCTAGAGGTTGAAATGCTTGACTTGACATATCGAGCCTAATATGGAGAGATCAGACCAGTGTGGGCCTAGTTCTGTAAAAGTGAGTTACTGTGCAAAGAGGTTTCATAATTCCCTTTCTGATGTTTAACAGAGAACTCTGATCACATTTCTGCAAATACAAACTGCCCAGCTACTGTAAAAAAGTCCAAGGATTGCATGGGGTATTAACCACATAATTTCTATTAGAGACTGTACGAATTGCATGGCTAAATCCTTGTGAAGCTTCTTAAATGCTTTAGAGCTACATGTCCACAAAAGAGTCTTAAAGAGCTTTTGAAATGCAGGTAGGTAGGCAAAAAGTTAAATAACTGCGGAAGTTCTGCTTTTTACCTCTGGAAAAACTGACTGCAAGATGATAACTCACACATATCTGCTTCTTTAGTTGTCAAAGTATTAGCATCTGCAAGTCAATTTGGTGGGAGATACCATTAAAAGAGATAAAAGAGAACAAAATCAAAAACAATTTCAGTAAAGACTCAATAGTGCTGTAGATCCAAGAAATAAAAGCGATTTCTACAAAACCCGAAGTGTCTGTGTGGGGGTTGACAGCAAGATGCAAAAGCAAACCACTAAAAATCACATTTAATACAAGAAGCTACACCATATGCAGTAGAAATAGCAGACAAAATCAGCACAGCATGCAGCAGACTCAAGAAAGGTTTTACATGTGGCAAAGGGGTTTAGCAGCATTGGCAGGTGCTTGTACAACCAAGCCTCTTACCCCAGTTTGAGAATGAAAAGGGTTTTCCAGCATCTCTCACCATTTGGATGGGACTGTTCAAGGTACTGGCTCAAGGCAGCTTCTCCTTGTTTCTGGGTACTCAAACTTCAGCGGTCACAGCGCTATGAAGACATTGTCTCACAGACACCTCTACCCTTCTAGTTACAGTGCTTTGCATCTTACCTTTCCTCATGTGCATGAACAGATCATATTAGCAGCTTGGAAAAGAGGTGTTGAGAAGATATTTGTATGCCTTTGTACAATTTATGCATAATACCACACAGACCAAAGCACCACCCTGAGTTTTTTAGAGGAAAGCTCCAGAGACCATGTGGTTTGATATGATTTTGGGAACCACAACTCTAAATTTAGAGGGTGCTCTCAGTAATCTGTAGTGATAGAGAAAATAGATAAGTTCAGGCTTTCAGTGGTCAGATATAGGCTATGAAGTTTTGGTGCTCGTGCTCATGACTCACACTTTGTCCAGCCTGGTGTGGGTTGTCTATTCTGGGCATGTCATCTTGGTGAAGGTCCAAATTTGAATTCACAGTTTCTGCCTCCTGAACTTAAAAGCATCCAAGGTCTGTATATTTTAATTGAAGTCCTAACTCTGGCAGGAGAGCAGCAGCAGCAGAAATTGTTGACATACTCTCAGTTCAGCTTCTCACAACTTCTAGAAACTTACTCTTGTAGCAGAAAAAGTTCTGTGCTTGTCATTGCCTAAACATGGTTGTTGTGTGATTTTTTTTAACTTTGCTTGAGTGTAATCATTTTTGAATCTGAAAAACATAGAGGCAAAACGTTTTTCCCTTGATAAAGAAAAAAATAATTTAAAATATTTTCCTGCCAAAGAAAGAAAGAAATGAGAGTTGAAAACCAAAGAAAAGCTTCTGTATCAAGAATTGGCTTTGACTGCGATAGAGAAAAGTGGTTTTAATTGGTTCAAGATGGCTTTTTTTTTTTTTGTAATTATTTTTTCCTTTTCCCTAAGTCACATAGTAAGGACTTGTTCGCTTACTGAGATACGCTTACCCTTCGGGTTCTGTTGAGTGGTTTTAAGAATTTTGAAATACATTGTTTCAAAATACAAGGGACATCCAGTGCTACTACGGGAAAATCTCTTGTGACTTTTGTAAGATGTCAAGGAGGTCTAAGAGACCTTCATTATACTCCCAGGAAAAAACCTCACCTGTACGACTGAATATCGCATTCTTTGAGGAATGTGTCTTACTGGGCTATTTTGATGTTGCTCCATGAAATACAATGTTACTTGAAGTAAGCAAGATTAGTGAATCTGCTCATAGCAGCTATTTTCCTTTGGCTACAAAACCTGCTTTGTCCTGACTTTATGAATGGTTTTCCCGTAGGAAAATAATAGAAGATGATGAGAGGGAGGAGAAGGGGCAGGACCCTCCTTTTCCCTTGGCTCTGCACCTAAGATGTAAATGCTATTATTCTACTCATACAATAGAAAGGAATATATGCTTCTGTGTTTCAGGCAGCACCTGGAGCAATTAAAGGAGGGACAAGAGAGGCTCTTCGTGTTGATTTCCATGACTCAGCCCTGTGGGCTGCAGCACAGGGTCCTGGTGTGTTTGAGTGTTTGAGGGTCGCGGCAGCAGGGACACTGTCTGGACCGGGCTGGGCTGTCTGAGTGCCCATCGGAGAGTTCTGTGCCTCTGCACGACAGCAGTGCCTTGGTGCTGTCACTGAATCTACCTCTCAGAGGTCTGACGCCCTCCAAGCAGCAGCCATCAGAGGTGTGTGGCGTTTTTGGAATGGTCTGCTCAGCAATTCTGGGTTCACTTGAAACATGCCTCTGCAAAACAAACTTGGCTCTGCTTTAGATATCACCCCAGTTACGGAGTCAGTGTTGCAGTTTGAAGTGCTGAGCCAACCTGGTGTTTTAATTCAAATTTCATCTGAGCTTTCTTTGATCCTTCTCTTCTTAAGAAAAATAATCACCATCTTTAGGATTTCCCTGCACTTTTTGAGAATTTAGATCAAGGCTAGGGAGACAACAGTTTTCTTGAATAAAAGTGAAAGCAGAAAGGTGAAAAATGTAGATTTTCTTGGAAAAATCTTGAGCCCTTTATCTAAGTTAAGGTCATGATATCTAAATTAATGTGGTACAGAGTTCCCCATGCTATTGTATGCACTCCTTAGATCTTTCTTAGGCTCACTGCATAGAAGAAATCAGGAGCTTCCCACCTCCCCTGTGAGTGGGAAGGGATTGCAGTGAGTAGGAAGTTACCAAGTGTTAACAGCCAAGCTGATGCAGAGGAGGTTGCATGCATCCCACATCGCAAGGATGGAGCATATTGTGGCCTTCCTGTTCTAGGGGAGAAGTAATTCCTTCACAACTATATTTGTCAGATAGTAGCAAGACCTTTACCTAGAGGTATAATCTGTTCCTTAGGGCTTTTACTGAATTCAATTAGAGATGGGCTGTTGCCTTTTTCTTACTGTTTTTCTACCACAAGCACTAAATAATGATTGAAGATTTACCTCTAGACTGGAGGGTTTGGCAAGATTCTCATACTCACCTTTAGTAAAATAGGGCTGGCAATTAGCACAGGATATGCCCAATGGCTTTGAAATATTTATAATCATAATAATGTGACCTTGCCCTCCCCTCCCCCAAACTTATCTATTTTTCTCACTACAAGAACATTTATTTTTGTTTCAGACTTCTCAAGTTTAAGGAAATCACTAATTTATATAGGGCATGCTCAGAGGCTTAGTATAATCATTCCCAGAGTAACATGATTGTCTCTATTAGCATAATTTTGCCCTTACTCATTACATGATTCATATTCTTACCATTTTTTTTAGGAGTTACAATTCCCTACTTTATTAGATTTGTCTTTTCTGAAGAATTGTTCTAATTTTTTAATCATTCCTTATTTTTCAATTTAACCTTCTGATGTGACATGGGAAATTTACTTTCTTTCTGAGTAACTTGCCCTAGCTGAGACTGTGACCTGAGTCACAATAAGTTATGTGAGGAGAAACTACAGCTAAAGCCTATGGTTTTCAGAAGCTGTGCCCACGCCTTTCATTTTTGGTTCCTAAGAGATCAAGTTGCATTCTGATCTTTAATCTCTGCACTTTCACTGTTTCCTTCTACTTGTTAAAGAATCGTATCCCCCCTACACCTTCCTAACTGAATCAGGAAATGCATATTGTTCCAGTTTCAGATTCTGCAATGTGGGTGAGGGCATAGAGACCTAAACAGAAGCTGAATGGACCATTTAGCAGACAGCAGTTTCACTTATCCAACTGCCTACAGACAGAAACCCAACAGGGTTTAGCTGACACAAACTATGATGGGTTTCTTCAGGCTGGAAGAGTTTGCCATATCTTATTTTAGAACAGCTCCTACATAACTCTTGGTCATATATATGCCAGCCTTTAGGAAACTTCCTTTGAGGGGAAAGAAAACACCCCATCACTTAGAAGTTTTACATATATAAATATATTTAAAATATTAAATATATAATATTCTTAAAGATTATTTGAGGATGATTTCTCCAAAGAAAGTGTCATTATTCGGATGCCATTGGAAATCCTGTGTCCCAAGAAACCAAGTTAAAGAATATGATTTGTTTCCTACACACAGGACTTGTTAATGAAGGATGAAGGAGATGGTGGAAATGCAAAAATGCAGTATCTTTCACTTACTTGCAGACAACTGATCCCAGGAAAATAATGCCCCATTTTCTATATTCCATATGCAAAATACTATTATGTTTACAGCTTTGTGTCAGCCAAATACAATTGAACTCCTTTTCTCCACTGCTAGCACATTTCTGTGTGTTGCTCTAGTTTTTTATATGGATAGAGACATGACAGAGTTCTCATTGTTCTAGTCAGAACGCTGTATGTTTTCTGGTAGTCTCCTGGTTGAGAGAAGGGGCTAGGAGCTGTTCCTTTGCACAGTGGGACTCTTCAAGCATGTTTTTTTGGTCAGGATCACCAGCTGATTTGAATATGGTCTGGACTGGCCTCTGCTTGGTGTCAGGAAGTCCTCATTACTACTCACTGCTGCTGAATGACTGACAACACTAAATTACAAGGACAGAATGAAGTTTCATGGTGTCTAACTTCAGACATCTAAATTAGGTTGGAAATATGTACTCCACAGAAAGGGATTTCTTCATTTTGAGCTCTGAATTAACTAAAAGGAATAGATGTAAGTGGAGTGACTACTCGTTTGCCAAAGCAATCGATACCTCTGCCTCAATTGTTGAAATCCAAATGGTTCCAATGAAGCCAAAGAATCCTCATTCCACTTTCACCATTGCAAAACTCCTTGTGTCCCTTTGTCCAACATGTTCAAAAAAGCAAAAATATACCTAGAGGGGCAAGAAGTGACTTTTATCAGAAAGGATGATGTTTATTCCAGTTCGGCATGGAAAATTGCTGTGCAGATGTCTTTGAAGAGTTGGGCTTGAAGCTTGAAGCTGTTTCATCATCCAGCCATTTACTTATTTTTTTTTCTCAGAACTTTTTGAAGTCTGTGAATGTATAATTTATGATGCTACCCTCTGTCTTGTGACAATGAATGCCAATGGGCTTCTTGAAGAAGAAGTTATCCTTTGAGAAGCACCTAACAGAAGAGCTCAGGTAAGCTGTAGTAATTCTCCATTCTGCTTTCAGGATCCACAAACTTAAGCACTTACAACACTTGCACAGATTTTCCTGAGAGGGACAGTTTGGTGAAATACAATCCTAGTGAATCTTCTGGACTCTCTTTGAGTCCTTAAACTTTCTTACGATTTGAGCTACTTTTTCCTGGCAATACCATTCTCCTGACACTGGCTACTCTTCTTACCCATCAGAGATAATAGCGTTCATATGCTGCAGCTGGGGTAATAATGCCTGGTTTTGCTTAATTTCATTGTGCCACCAGCACAGGTATCGTTCTGTAGAATCTTTCCAGAGTCATCAGAGAGTCCTTTCCATGTGAAAAACACAGGTGAGAATGTCCTTATACACAGACGTGGCTTTGAGCACCCTGATTTCATGCAAGATGTTCGCCCCCATGGCATGGGGTGGTTGGACTGGATGGTGCTCAGAGGTCCCTTCCACCCCTTCCATACCATTCTGTGATTCTGTGATTCTGTGATTCTGTGATTCTGTGATTCTGTGATTCTATGATTCTTCTTTTGTGCACCTCTGAGAAGCACCTGGCATAGTCTTTTGTATCCCAATACATAACACTGCTGTACACAGCAATTAAGGTGTCTCCCTAGCCTTCCATTTTTCAAGCTGGACAAACCCAGGTTTCCTACACTCTCTTTGCACACTTTTTAAATTTTCCTACTATTTAATGCAAAGGTTTTTTCATTACATAAAAATCAGCATATGTAATATTCTTTTTTTGGATTATTACTATCTTTGATGTGAAGGGCTCATGTAAATATAGATACAGTGTAACATTTCACAGAAATAAAGAAAGAGAATTGGATAAAGTTGAAAACTACATGAGCAAAAGCTTATATTAGTTTATGGAGTTTTGTAATTTGGGTTTTTTTTTTTCACACCTCTCCTGTAATAACATTGCATCATATATTTGAGATCATTGGATGAAAAGTACTTGATAGCACAAATGACCTCTTGCCAGCATAATGAAGAAAATGTTGTTTTTTTTCTGTATTATTATAATAATTTTTTTAGAGAGAGAGAGAGAGAGAGAAATAACTGGACTCCTGAAAAGTTTCCTCTATCCTCACAAACTGAAAATCTCTTATTTCTTTTCTGTGACAAGTGCACTTTAAAGAAACAAGAGAGACCATGAGCTACTTTGCCGTCCATTTAGCTGTGAACAAGACTCATGACAAATGAGTATCCTAGGGAGACTCTGGAGTTAGTCACCAGAGCTCCCCATTGTGACTTCTATGATGACTTCACTTTTATTATTGCATGCCAGGACTATAAGGCCAGAGTGGCTGAGTAAAGCACACAACAAATCCGTTACTCCCCGTAAATACTGAGACCAGGTGTGCTATAACTCTGTTATGTATGAGATATGATTTCCTTGTGGCAATGTCAAGCTGCTTCCTTGGACTCCAGGCCTCTTTTCTCCACAGTGGGAGTAACCCCTTCCTGGTCAGTGAAATGAATGGGCAAAATTCAGCTGACATGCAATTGAGATCTTGCAGCGTTGGGGCCTAGCTCCATGGTATTTTCAAGGAAGCACTTGCTGACAAAAGTACAGTTCATCTGATACCTGGATAGGTCAAGGCTAAGAAGTGCTATTAGTTGGGTACATTTTGATCACTGCCACAGGCACAGGAAAATATATATTTTTATGGTATTGTAAGCATGTTGATCATAAACCATCAAACACAGATTTGCACATTAATCAGGAAAATGGAGATTGCCAAACTGGAACAAGTCAGATGTTTTGTGCCCATCTCTTGTGTACATTAATACCAATAACTTTGGAGGAAAGCAAAACTAAGCTTGCAGAACAGTTATGCCATACATTGTTCCAGAAAATATTTCCTCTTAGTGACCACTATATAGCTGGATTATGCCCTGAAACATAGGGGAATAAATACTAGAAAGCCGAATGTAGTTTTAAAAATGTGCATCTTTGCTGCATTTGTATAGCCTTTCCTGAGTGCTGTAATCTGCCTTGATGTTGCAACACACTGCTAACAAATAATGTGGAGGGAGCAGAAGGAGGAGAGAGTGCATATTCACCTCACTTACTTTTTAACTAGGTAATGGAGCTGTATCGGTGAAAAGGTTTGCTTCCCTGGGCTCTGTGGACTGCTAATGGAGACAAATGGATTCTTCCAGAGGGGAGTTTGAAGTGGAAGCACCACTTTGACCACTGGTCTGACTCCTTCCAGGGTGGAGTTGTTCTTTCTCTCTCTGCTGATTTCACAGACAGCAGAAGCACTGACCTGCTGCCCGAAGCTGTCATTCCCACAGGTGACAATGGCTTTCACAATGCAATATCCTTTTCCACTTTTCTAAGTGTCTGCATAAGAAACGGGGCTATAGTCTGAATTTTTTACATATCCACAAAGAGTCTTTGGGGAATGAGGAGTAAGGGTAGCAAGGTGAAATGTAAATGCTAAGAAACAACACCTGAGAGTGAAGACGCTGTATTTATCTGACTTGACTGCTCACATTGCAACTCTGTTTTCCAGGTTTCAATAACAATCCCGAATGGCCGTGGCTGAACCATCTCATGCTACTTTTACTGACTTTTTAATATCTAACAAAATGCTTTGAATCAATATAGCCAATAAGGTGTCTTGGCGATGTTATATAAAGTAATGAATGATTAAATAAACCTAGAGCTAAAAATGGATTTCTTAAAGATTTTTAATCCTATCCCCCTTCTATTGCTAGATTTATGCTGTTACACTTAGCTCAACCTGTGGCTGTTTAAAAGTATGGTGTATGTAAGCCCATATTATAGTGATAGCTGCACCCACATATGCTTGGCTTTGTGTATTGGCTCCATGTGATCAATTACAACACAAAGTACGTCTTCAGCTGGGACCCTGTAGATAAATCTGGCTGGTTGTGTACCTGCCTTAACCTGTTGAAAATGACTGCAGAAAATGTTAGGGGACGACCTTGTGAGCCCATGGTATTTTGATTCATTTTAATAGTTGGATGTAGAATGGTTGCTAAAAATGAGATAAGTACAGAAATAAAGTAAGCCAGTCTGGGGCACAGCTAACATTTAACATTCCTTATCTAAATGACGACATAACTGTTGGTGCTAACCTCAGATTCTGTCTTAAGTAGATCTACCAACATTTTTCCAGGGGAAGTAGTCCTTGAATTATTTATACATCACTAAGGATGAAACTGTTACAAGTTCATCAATGAAATGCTCATAGGTGCTTGTATTAAGACTGATGAAATATGAAAATCTTGTCTGCAGCTCCTGGGGATTTTGGAAGCCAATAGGAGGCCTCAAAGAATCTAAAAGGACGTGTGGTTCCCAGCAAACAGCTTTCCCCATCATGGTTGTTTTCATGTTCATTCCAACAGATTTGTATCTTCTTTCTCTGTTCAGGGAAATTTGCTTAGTAAAACCAACCCTACTCAGTCATTTGGAAAAAATGCTCTTTTGATAGGGAGTGCAGCCCTCCAGCTACATCAGAACCTCCACATTCCATCTTTCTGAGTAGCTTTTTGCACAGTTTCAACCTGCTTACAGTAAACTCCTTATGGTATCCAGTGCTTGATTGCCTGGTTTTCTGTTCCTACATGTGTCATACTTCAGGGGTGGCTGTAGAGAAGTCCAGAGAGCCAAGAAATCCTCACATTTCTTAGAATGTCTTCTCTAACATCATGTAATGATATCTAATCTTTTTTTTCTGAGTTTCAGAACCCTCTGCTTTTATCATCTTTCCCACTCCTGCTGCCTTCTTGGAGTCACTTGCCTAACCAGCCAGTTTCCTTGTCCTTTCTACAGCACCAGATTCTCCGAGGTTACCCATGTTATTCATAAAGGTGTGCCAAAGAGGGCACTCAGTGTTTTCCCAGCATAAAAGAGGAACCTCTCCATTGCCAAGCTTAGCCTACAGTCCAAAGCCACCTCACAAAAACAGTCATAGATAGGTTCTGTGCCTTGTGTCTGTGGCCATTGAATTCCAACTGCTTCGTTTCACCCTGTATTCCTGTGCTCTCGAATCCCTCTACAGTACTTTAGATGGCATTGTCTGTGAATACAATGGCAGCATTTATGTATTCCTTGCTGAACTGTAAGTGGATTAGACTGAATCAGAAATATCCTGAGAAACACAGAAAATATTAATTTTCAAGTATACATGTGAAAGTTCTGCTCTGTACAGCGTTTTATGACTCATTCAAAGAGATTTTTTTTCCCTAACACAACACTTCATTCTCTAACTTCCCAAGTTGTTTGTCATCTTCTTGTTTTTCAGAAATTTTTCCTTTCTGAATTGCCATCAGGTTCCTCACCAGCAGCTCCAGAATCCAGTAATGCTAGTGGACTTTTGCACAGAGATTTCTGTCTGAACCTTCGTTTTGTCTATGTTGAATTTGATTTTTTGAATTAAGTAAGTGCAGAGAAACAGTACAAAAAGATTTTCTTAAAAGTTCCCTTACTTTTTAATTTGGAACCTTACCACCATTATGATTTTCTGTTGCACAGAAAGGGTAGTATTGGGCAAAGTCCTGTAAAGAATGTTGCTCCAGTGACTGAAGATTTCTTTTCTTTAAATAGTCTTGCACTGAATTATGCTGTTTGCACTTACAAATATAAATTCAAAGCCGTAGGACTAATTTCAACTGTAATACTCCAGCAGAGTAAGTGTCTACTAGAAATTTTCTACTGGTGAAATGAGGTGAAGAATTAATACCATTTGTCAAAAGTCAGTAGAGGGATTCAATGATGGAACAAAGTTCAGAAATTTGCAACTTCCTACTTGAATAAATGTGCCCACAGCACACCTCCATCTTAAGTTATGGTAATAGTAATGCTGATTTTTTCCCCCATTTTTCCTTTGAGTAACTGCCAAAAATCTTACTTCACAGTCTGGGGACAGCAGAGACTGTGTTCTGCAATTAAAAGTTAGGGAGTTTTTAATGAGAGCGCCAAGGCTGATTCATAGTTCAAAGTTAGGCAGAAGGTTTCTTTTTCTTTCTTTCCTTTATGTTTTTTTTCTTTAATCAAAAGCAAATCATTCATTTTTATCTCAGACAAAAATATGATAAAGGCTAATTCATTGGGCAAGAAGAAGGAATGTAGGGAGTTACTAATGAAATTTAACTAAAAAAATTAGAGGTCTAATATTTTATTTCATTTCAGGAACATAATAAATCTTTTAAAAGGCCTTATACAATTTCTCCTTGAAGATATTGCAATGTAATAATGATGGCATGCCCTTGCCAGCCAATTTCTTGATTTGTTCAGGTTATTCCAATAATATCTACATTTCATGGGAGAGTATTTACATTCAAATCTTCCCTGAGATTTGTCATGCCCTGTTGTCATCATGTTTTCTCCTGTGTCACCTTCAAGGACTGATAGGGCATGAAAATCTGTAGGAATAAACAGGACTTGAAATCCCCAGTGAAAGAAGCTGTGCTTCAGCCCTGTGGGGAACTGAGCTCCTTCACTCCCACTGATGCCATTAAAACTCCAGGAGACTCAGCATTTTGGGGAGGATGCTCAGTGCCTAGAAGAATCAGGATGTAATTGCCAATTTCAAGCTTATGTGCAGAACCATGTCTCAGGCCAGGACATGGGAAGGAAGAAACAAGCTGGCTGCAGAAAGTCATACACAAATATCATCAGTTGCTTTTTTGGGAGTAGGTGTCCCTTCAGAGAGGAACTTTTTCATTTCTAAAAATTCTTCCCTTATAATAATACACTGAAAAAGAAGCACAGGTCTCTCTCTAAAAAGAAACATATTCTCTTTAGCTACCCTGCTTGATTCCTGGAAATGGAAAGGCATACAGGGAATAAAAATGGCCATGTTTAATCAGATTAAATGGATATCTCATTAGTTATTCCACATAATTGGAATCTTTCAGAAACTGAAGGAATGGACCTCTAGTATAGCTTCGTTAAAACTAGGTGTTTGTTGCTGAGAGTGGGGCTAATAGGGAAATCTTAAAGACAGGTCTGAGACAGACCTGAGATGTTAAGAAGACAGTGATTCGAGATGATAGTGTAATGGATCCCCTAAAAAGACATAAATAATACAGGATCTGTCTTTACAGTCAAGGACAGAACAGGTTTTGCTCATTGATTAACCAGACAGATCAGATCAGATCAGATCAGAGCAGAGACTGGCAAGATGCTTGAAATATCCTTTGAAGAGACCTTAAATTCATGGAAACATATTTTGAAACCAGAATACTCAGTTTGTGAAGTGTTGTGCGATAGGGGTGTAGGTATGGTAAGCTATGGAACTGGACGAACAGTTCCCTGAAGGGTTGGTTGTTTTCTGAATGTTCTGTATTTGGTTGATAGGTTGTTCTATTTTGTTTCAGAGTCTTTAAAAATAGTTGAAACAGTTGAAAGCAAAACCATTTCTGGGCATGTAGGATTTCCTTATTTCCTCAAATAATCTTATAAATTTACCATGCTGTCAAGATAGCAATAGAATACAGAAGGATTCTGTATGTGGTTAATTTGCATTTTCCATTTGTAATAGTATAATGAATGTGCTAACTTTGCTTATATCTAATGGATGAAAAAATTGCCCGCTTCATCTATCACTGAATGAGGATCTTCAGCATCAGTCCTCATTTCAGCTGTTCTATGGCCCACACAGCGCACTGCCCTCAGCCACAGCTCTCACTGCATTGCATATTTGAGCATAACCTCACCCTATGTGTACGTGGAGAATGCAAGTGTATTTTTATGGCACGTGCCAGAATCCAACAGGAAGTAATTGCACGGTCTTATGTGAAAATGTGAAGAAGAACATTGAGTAGAATTCTTGTAATTTTTCCATTCTCAGCTTGCAGGTCAATTTCCCTTCTGTTCCTCATAAACTGTGCTCTCTGCAAAATGGCTAGTATGAGGAAGGAGGGACTCAATACCTTATGGATAGCACATATCCCTATCCCCAAAAGAAAAAAAGGATCGATGTTGTAATGTGACGTCAGTATCAAATGTGAGCACACATAAGAGGCATGGATGCTCAAATCACCTGTTGCTGTCCAAGCATGCACCTGGGCACTACAGCTGGCCTGTACTGCTCAGTGATGTGGGTCCTGGAACAGAACTATGAACATTAAACCCCCTGGAGTTTCACATTCCTCTTCTTTCTAGACAGCTGGACTCAGTGTGGCTTGATCCAGAAGCACGTCAGACAAAGGTCTTCGCAAAGTAAGGTCCTGCAACTTGAGCTTTCTACGAAAGAGCTGGTCCCACTCCAGCCCCTGGAACCACCACTGAGGGTGGGTGGGAGGCTGAGCCACTTGAACCACACTCACTTCTTGATTCAGGTACCAGACAAGATGGTATTTGAAAGCAACCTATGGTCCAAATTAGCAAATGCACAGCCCTGGCACTTCACTGCTTGTCAAAAAAATCCCTCTGCTGGGCATTTGTTCAGAGACAGAGCCAGTCTTTGCCAACTAGGCCAAGTTACACATCCCAACATTAGCATATTCCTATTAAAACATATGTTATTTTGTTCAATTATGACATTTTGCTTCATTCTTAGCCTGAAACGAGATTTGAGATATCACTCTGATACTCTGTAATTATTAAAGATATACCCTATGTATTGCACTGAAAAATTGTAAGAGCATACAGACTACTCAAGCATTCTATTCTTTGAGTACAGCATAGAGAATAATTATGGTTTCTCATATTCTCTGAGTAATTAATTTGAAGAATTTAATTATATTTTTCATATTAATTATTAATGTATTATTCACCCAACATAGTCAGTTCATAATTCATAGATGTATTATTCAAGTAATTTAGTTGATGAATTTCATAGTTTTGAATAAGCTATTCAATTTTTTTAAATTATTCACTCAGCTCGAGGAATGTCTGTTGACGCTTGAACATCAGCCATAGTAACTTCTTTTTTTGCAGAGTCTTGTGAACACCTGGTATTAAATCCAAAAGCTAGTAAAATGCTGTCCAGTCCTTAAATGTTCTTTTATATAAGGGTACTTTACAAATAAATGGCAGTTTAATCTGATCAGCAAGTTCAAATTTGGGATCTTTTTTGCCTATTTACATTTTAAATTCGGTTTTATTACAGAATATTCTCCTAAACTACAGGACTTATTTGCTACATTTCACCCTCATTTAAACTTAGATGGAACACAGTATTTATGTTTAACATTTCACTGATGCTAGAATTACACTGATGATGACATATCCATCCATTAGCCTATGAGTTTCGTCATTAGCTTTATGTTCAGATAATTCTGTTTATATCAGGAAACTTGTAACCATGGCAGAAGAGAATAAGAAGTAAGATTTCTACAGTATGCTGCCAGTTCATCTGGACAATTTAGTTAATCTAAACAATAAGCCTACAAGTGGCCTAGAAAATTTCCAGGGAAAATAACGTGATCACACTGGGAGCAGCACTTCTGGATGTGAATCAGGTAATAATTTTGTCCTGGCAGAGACATAACACAAAGGATCATTTATCAGATCTTTCCATATCTAGATTTAGTGATTGTGTCACATAACTGGTGTCCTTAATGCTGATGGAAAACCTGAAAAGATTGCACATATATATGTATGTGTGTGTGTGTGTAATTTTATGTGGGTTTCTTTTTAGACAGAGTGCCTTGTATGTATGTATATAAAATAATGGTCAGTTTGGGGAAGTAAAAAAAAAACAAAAAAACCAAAAAAAAGTGAAAAGCCCTGAGTGAAATATATGTTATTTATTATGTTTCTAGGTCCACTATCCTGCCAAATAAAATGATTCTTATCAATTATTTTTATTTACGATGACACCTTTTCTTCTAAGAAAAGCTGGTCTTGTACTCTAAAAGAGTTGCAATAGCTTTAATTGCATTCTTGGAAACATTTTAGTGGTAAATACGGCACTGTAGAACTGATCTTTGGAATGCAATGCATAGTTTGAGATTTTCTTCCCTGTACAAACCTCAGAGAGATTTCTTTTAAACAGCTCTGAAAACAATATTGCCATATTTTTCAAAAGAACCCTGTATTTAGACTACATTCGTTCCAAGTTCTCTGTATATTCATGTTAGCACATTTAACATTTGTGCATTGCACTTTCACACAACCTCAGTGTGTATGCCAAACCCAAAACAGAAAGGTATGTGCCAAACCTTTCCCAGTTTCCAGATCCATTATTACAATACAATATTCTAAAAAAAAAAGTCTCCAGCTACAGGTAGGTTCCTTCACTGAGGAAAGTGTTTATGTTTTGGGTTGTCACTTCGCTAGCAGGCAGTCCATATGGTGCTAAATCCTGTAAACTAACTATAACTAGGTATAAAATTCATAGGGAAAAATGTAATTTATCACAAGTGCACAGCTGGTGTCTGCCTCTAAGTAGTTGTTTCCTAATCTGATACCAACCTATTCACAGCCCTGATATGTTATTGAGCTACAAAATCAATAACAAATACCATGCATGATTCCCTGAGAGATTAACTGTTTATTCCAGCTGTGAAGAACAAATGAAGGTTAAAGAAAAGTAGCTGCTTTAAGAAAGATTTTCATGAAATGAAACAAAGTCTTTATAGATTAATTGATATTAACCGCAATAACAACATAGAATGGCTTGCTTGTTTTAATTATGTTTGTTTCTTAAAGCAACTGACTTTCAAGCTCAGATTTACATGCAGTTTGCTTTCCCTGTGCTCCCAAAAGTGCATGATATGTGATTTACATTTCTTCTTTCCCCCCAAATGTTTCACAGTTTCTTTGCTCTTTTCTTTAATTGCCACTAATATCTCAGGGAGAGTTGCCTGGGGCAGATTGAGCAGAAACAGCAAAAGCTGCAATGGTAAAAAGACACAGTGAGCGAAATCGTCATGCCCTTTCTTCCTGGCTCACAGCTGTAAAAGCTGTGGATGTTTTAATGTGTGCATGTGCAATGGGAAGGAAGTGAGAGATCAGAGTCGCGGTGAGCAGCAGCAAGGGTGAGAAATGAGTGGGGAGGGAAAGGGGGAAGAGAGCTGGCTGCTGGTGGGCAGAGGGGCAAGGGGCGGGCGAGTCCCAGGGACCTGGCGGGCATCGGGGGAAGGATGCAGCCTGTAAGTGTTTCCTGCCGGGCTGTGAAAAGGGGATCGGGGATGAGAGGAAATGCAAAATTTTGCAGTTTTCCTAGGGATTGACGGCTGGCAGCATCTAAAAGCCTAAATTTTTAAGCAAAATACAGCTCTTAGCCTTAGAAGTGGTAGAACCAAACTGAAAGCAGTGATTCCAAAGGGGGAAGAAACACCTTTTGAGTAAAATCCGTTGCTGTTTTATGTGCAAAGATATCTGATATAGTGTTGCCTGCCTTTTACTAACAGCTGTAAAAAGACATGCTAATACCATTATAATAATCTTAAACATTCCTGCTGAGATCCTTGGATTTTTTCAACTCTCTGTATGACAGTGCTCAGCCCTGAGTACCTGCTGCTCTACCTCCTTTATGTCTGAGCTGGTTGCAATTCATTGTTTTGTATTGTATGAAGTTTGTAAAGGATTTTGCAATAAAAGACACTTGGGGTGAGTTTGCTTTAGCCTAATTCCATCAACTGCTGCTCCTTGTTTTGCTGAAACAAGATCAGAATTTGACCTCCAAACACCTCAGTGAGAGTACTATTATTATTTATACTTATTTTGTAAAAGGATAAATTGAAACACTGGTTTAAGTGACTTGCCTGAAGGCTTGAAGCTTCTCAGTGCAATTGCAGAGACTTGAATGTATGAATCCAGATGCCAGTGTCCTTGCCTGAAATGACAGATGAACTCTGCAATCAGGATTGTGCTCAGAAAAAATCTACTAACACCTATGGACTTATAAAACCAATTAAACCCAGGGAAGAGTCAGGTCTCTGCCTACTTTCCATGATCAGAAAAGCAGTGCCGAACTGCTTTTTTTTTTTTTCTCTGCAGGTGTGACATTTGCTTATGGGATAGGGAAAATCCTCTTTGGAACTGTAAGTTTTGCAAGTTTGGTGACTGCCCTGTAACAGAAACCCAGGTTCTTCCCTCTCACCTTGGTGAAGGGTACAGTTAAAAAAAAAAAGAAAAAAAGAAAAAGCAAAGGAAAAAGAGAATTCCCAAAGAAAAATATGTGCCAGGTTTAATTTCATATTTTTCTTGTTTTGCTCTATTTGTAATTTAATGCTTTAATTATAAAGGTTTATTATAACATTTTAATTGTTTATTCATTGATCTGAGACACTCCTTCACTGGAATTCCTTCACTGGGATCATTGCAGTAAAATTACAACACACAGGAGACAGATCAAGCTTGTAACATTGGCAGTCTCGTGGGTGCTAAAATATCTTCAAAGTCAACACATTTGCTGATGGGCAATAAGAGAGAAGACAAAAAGTAACTTCTCCAGTCCTCTGCTATTTTTAGTGCCTCTGTGGTTGTCTGTACACTTTTTCCATGTAGTCTGCTTTATCAGTCATGAAGATAACTGAGCTCAGCTCCAGCCTTGGTGGCATTATCTCAGGCTGTCATAAGAATACATTGAACTCTGGAATGCTGCATACCCATTGTGAATGATGGTCAGCAGAGACAGCACAATGGGGGTAATGCCATGTCTTTTACCCTGCTTAGTCCCTTTTCAGATGTCATGCCAGAAGTCTGATGCACTTTAAAGACTATGCTGGATTTTTTTACTATTTTGTAGTAAGAAATTTGATGCAGTGGATACTGAGAAAAGCTAACAAAGAAATTGTTTGATGTTCCTTTTAAGTCTGTAGAAAGTCTGTTCTCAGACTGCAATTTCTTGGAATTTATTATTCACAATTATTCACTGTATTTTGTTTTGGCAAATCTTTTTAACTCTGTTTTGATCACGTGCAGTCTTCCATGAATAATCATCATTTCAGACTGGAGCTGTTGTGATAGGTCAGAAGAGAAATATGGCACTGTCATGTTTGTGACTGCAAATGGAAGAAACCTCTTCTAGTGCAGCATTTGCAAATGTGGATATAAAATTTGGCACCTGTAAATATTCATGTACATACACTTGCAGCTATGCTCTGGGCTTGATCCAAAGCCACTAGAGGTAATAGAAAGAATGAATATTCATGTTGGTAAAACTTAATTCCTAGATGGTTAGCTGAAAGAAAAAGTAAAGAGAAAGAAATATAGACAAAAATGCATCAATGCCACTAAATGCTCACAGGAAGAAAGTCCTACTTATTACATTCCAGTCCTGGTGGGGTGTTTTTGATTACATGTCAATGGAACAGCACCCATGCACCCAAATATGATTGGAGTCTTACTTTTAGGAATTTCTTTTCAAAACACAGAAGCTTTGCTCCTTAACAAAGAGAAGTTAGGAAAAAGCTAGAATTCCAAAATATGTGAACCTGGTGGTCCAACAGAAAGGAAGCTGCTTTTTTTTTTTTTTTTTTTTTTTTTTTTTTTTTTTTT
>VXBB01004402.1:239737-253720 GCA_013399915.1 Illadopsis cleaveri
AAAAAAGAAGATGTTTTTTTTTTTTTTTTTTTTTTTTTTTTTTTTTTTTTTTTCCTTTTTGTATGTATAACAGAAAAATGAAAATGTTGGAAAGTGTTATTTGATTTATTACATTTTTCCACAAAGCTCAATGCATGATACAAGCAGGAGTTAGCAGCTTCACTGTGGGTAGTGATGCTCTCATTTTCTCTTAAAACATGCACCTAATCTCCCACATATGTGAAATTATGTATACTTCAATCCTCCAAACTGAGCAGCTGAGCAGAGCAACACAATCAAAGAAAAGTGCATCTGACAGGTTTGGGGCAGCTGTTACTATTTTGTTAATTTTTAATTTCTTTTTTTTCTCTAACAGAAAGGTTGGAATAAAATTTTAGGAGTTAAATTATCTTGGATGAGTCTGAATGGGCAAATGCACACCTAGAATGCTGAAATTTCTCTCTAAGGCAGAGGCTGAATTTAGGAGATCAGGGAGATCAGTCATTTCTCTGATATTGGTTTTACTTGACTTGTGTTCATCTGATGGCAAGTAGCCATCCTCATGCAACACTGCTGTGGCACAGCCTCCAGGTTCCAGCATTGCAAGTTACATGGAAGTCAAGTTCAGCTCTTTCATGAGAAATGAGGTGCCAGGATTGAATATCACTCACACTAGACCACAGAGCTGTGTACTATACAGAAATCTATCACTCCTGTGATCAGATAATTAACAGGTTTGGTTCTTATAGTACTATACATCCTTGCAATTTGCACAGTATCAAGCTGGATGGAGGGGTTACCGTGCTTACATCTGCATGTCTAGGAAAACATAACCATGTGTAGCCAGGAGAACCTGTCATTTTGTAGTTCAAGTACATGGGGTCTATTGTCAGCTGGCATAAATGTCCCACTGTCACTTACAAAGAGCTGTGTTGTCTTGGACTGAGCTCTTGTTCCTTTATAGACACTTTAAAAGAAGACAAAAAGTAACAGGACATCATTGCATATCCTTTCCTTTCACCAAAAATTCCAGAAGTCCTTAATGGTATGCTTCTTTGCACAAGGGAGAGTTTGCCTGATGTAAAAAAAGGAGGCTGAACACCAAAGACATCAAATAATTCCATTGCAGAAGTGAATAACCTCCTATTGTAAGGAAAGAAAACACCTGTGAATGAGGAAAAAGATATATATATATGAAACACACTCTTCTGCCCAAGGGCTAGTTTGTACCCAACACAGAGTATTCATAGTCTATAAGTCAGACTTGGTAACACTGAGCTTTGCACATGATCTTCCCTGTTTCAACTTCCAGACATGAAAAATAATGCCCAAATATTGCCACAGAGTTAGATGGTTGCAATAAGACAGTGACAGTAGCTCTGCAATTTTGGAGCAGTCTCCTCATTTACATTCCAGCTGTAGGGCTCTGGAAGTGCTTAGAGGAGAAAGCAGATTTTTTTTTTTTCTTTCCCTGTCACTGCCTCTACTACTAGATTTGTAAATTGTGTGACAGCATATTTTTTAGAATATTTTGGTAGCTTCCCTTCTACCAGGTGTTGTTTTGCCTTGACAAATCTGAAGGTTAGTGTGGGGCAAGTGTGAAGCTGCAAGGGGAATAATTGCTGCAACTGACAGTGAGGAAAGCAGCTCTTCAGTATGGATACTGATTCAAAAGAAGCATCTTGTATGAACCATGGACAATTGCATTGAACTCTAAATAATGTGAAATGAATTTTTGATTTTCCCAAAATCCTTGAAATTTGATGTGAGAGGAAGAGCTACCTGGTATTCCCAGTCTTCCGTCTAGTTCAGAAATGCCTTTCATCTCAAATTGGGACATAAAGTTGCAAATTCTCTCAATATGACATTTCCAAATAATTTCACTTCAGGAATACCCAAGTAATCCCATGACTTGCTTATTTTAGTTAAGAGTAGAGAATTTATTTTTGACTTATTTTGACCTTTATAAAACCAGTTATGGATAATGAGGTTTTTGTTGGGTGTGATAAAGGTTCATAAAATCAAAAACCAAACCAGTTGCTTAGACAAGGTTATTTGACCTTGTCAAAATGAAATACTTCAAAAATCTTTTGTGAAAAAAAAAATCTGAAACAGTCTAAAAAATGTTTGAGGCAATTGAATCAGCATTCTCTAATGTTAAATCCTTTTATCTTAAAACGAGTAGGACTTAAAAAAAAAACAAACAAAACAAAACAAAACAAAAAAAACCTGAAGTGAAAAACAGTGGTTGTGCAATATTTTCAGAGGACCTGAGAGAAACAGTAGGTCAAAATGTAATATCACTGAAACTGGTGAAAAATTTGTCAATTACTATAATTTGACTCATGTTCTACCCTGTACTGACGAAAATTCAACATTATCTACTTCATGGCCCAGAAAACAGCATCTATATGAACATATCAGCTGAGGCTGCAGTACACTGAAGTTCATGAGCTGAGATTGTGAATATTATAGTCGAAATGCATAAATTAAGCTTCATTATTTGTATTTTTATTCCATCATGATAAACTATAATCTAAGTCTGATGAGCAATGCCCCTTTATGGCTACTCTGGATGCACAGTGGGTGTATCAGAATGAGATGCTGATTTTATTTGGATTTCTGCCCTTTTGTCCACAGGACTTCAGTTTTGGCATTGTTTGCCTTTGCTGCAAAGTTCATTTCTGTTTCAGCATCTGTTCATGGACGGGAGTCTGCTCCTGCTTTTTTTTATGGTACATCTATTGTTGTTTCACCACTATACATGTGTGTTTGCTGCTCCTGCTTGCTTTCTGCAACTGCTGTGCTCTTTTTTCTCATGTCTGCTGCACCAGACATATCTACGTGTAGCCAGGCCTCTGCCTCAAACATTTAATTTGTTCTAGTAAGGAATGCTCTTCATTTTCATTCTAAATTAATTTCCTTTCTACACAGATCTGTTGTGATAATCCTACCTTTTCTACTGCATTATATTTAAATTACAAATGCAGAAACAAGGCAATGAGGAAAGAAGAAAGGTCAAAACCAATAAAATAAATTGATTTCCTAGAATTTTAAGGTTTTTTTTTCAATCTACTTCTGGTGAGAGGTAGGTGTGGTGGAAGTTTTTTGTATGCTATTTAATGTCAAGTCATTTGGCATTTGTAAGTATTTGTAAAGCTTCTCACAAGGCTTCAGCTGCGTCACAAATCCTACTGATATTATTAGAAAAAATATAATCAAATCTTTGTACAAATATTTGAAAATAAAAAGAAAATATCTATTCTTCATTGTAATTTTTACTTTTTTACACATTTTGGGGTTTTTTTACTTGTTTTTTATGGGAAATGGAAATGATGTCCTGCAGCTAGCAGATAAATATCACAGAATTAAAAGTCTTTCTGTAACAAGCTTTCTATTAACTGCTCAAAGGCAACTTCTAAGTCTTTCCAGAATACTTTCTCCAGGATTTTTTTTTTAGAGGAACTATTTGCTTCTGCAAGGTGCAGTGATGTTGAACAGGTAAGGTTTTCGTGCAGCACCAGATGCTTCAAGTGCTCATGCATCTGAGGTTTGCTCCAAGAGGTGATAGAAGTGCACCAGCCATGATTTTCTCTTTAAATAGCCCCTGCCCACAAACTACCTGAGACAACAAATCAGTGTCAGAGATCACACTGTAAACCAAAGCAGTAGCCTCCTGGGCTGAAAGCTACTTAGTCATTGAAAGGATGATGTTCAGATAACTGTCATCCACTGATGCTTTTTGCACTAAAATGCTGGAATGTTGTGACTACATCTATGATAGTAAGCTGAATAGTGCTAGGGCTTCTTTTCTTGTTCCCATGTTTGCTGGCACAGTCTGGACCCCTTCCCATTGCTAAGTTCTCTCATCTGCAAGGCAATCTGCTAATAATCAAGCTACCAACTGGGGACAAGTGGAGAACACGTCCTTGCTTTGTGCTGGCTCTCAAATTTTGCCCAAGAAATTCTTGGGAAAGGCTTCATTTGCTGGGCCAAATCTATGCTAATGACTGTCCAATTATGAAAAGAACATCAGCAATGAAATTCCCAAAAGCATCACTTAGTTTATTAGAATGTATCTTCCCTATGAGTATATTCTAAAATAAAAGATCTATTTTCAGAGAAGGTGTTTCTTAGCATAAGCTCTCCATTCCAAGAGTTGCCCTTTACAGTCACCTTACCCTTTATGTTGTCTGTAGAGAGCAAATAGCAATAAGTTCACATGAAGATCATTGTACTTACTATTCCCTATGTTATATGAAATGTGCAATTTTACTCATGCATCTTTAGAGGCTGCTGAAAAAGTAAAGCAGTCTGAAGTCTGCTGGGAATATGTTAATTAAGAGATGTGATTGAAATGTTAATGAAGATATTCTAAGGCTGACAAAGGAAGAAGTCTTAATACTTCACAGGACCATGAGGTCTTTCATTGCCCAGTCACAGCAAAGAAAAATCAAAAGAAATTGAAATAGGAGTAGACCCTGCCCGCTACTGGCTAAGAGTCTGCCCTGTGTCTCTGATATTTGCAGTCAACAATGGCAGAAAGCTAAAGCAGGGCTCTGGCAGTTCTCCTGAGCATGACAGATCAGAGACAAACTTTTGAGGCTAATTAGTAAACCACAAATGCTTGTAACAATGAATTGTTAGCAGCAGCCTTAGAAATTTATTTTTCTTTTAAGTAATTTGTATCGTTGTTCTGTGAGTGCAGATCTTTGTTTTAAGTAAACATGCCATTTAAATCCCATCTAGGAATAACGCAGATATCCTGACAAAACATTACACTTTTGAAAAAGAGAATCACAGAAACACATAGTCACAGAATGGGTAAATCTGGAAGACACCACAGCAGATCACCTGGTCCAACCTCTGTGCTCAATCAGGGTCATCCTAGAACTCATCACACAAGATTGTGTTCAGGTAATTCTTGAATATCTCCAGTGAGGAGCATTTCACAACCTCCTTGGGCGGTCTGTTCAGTGCTTGGTCACCCACACAGTAAAGAAATTCTTCCTCAGATTCAGGTGGAACTTTCTGTGCATCAGTTTCTACACATCTGTCTCTTATCCTATTGCTTGGCACCACTGAGAAGAACCTGGATGCATCCTCTTGTCACCCTCCCTTAGACACTTATAGACACTTACATGGATGAGGCCCCCTCTCAGTTGTCTCTTTATGAAGGCTGAGCAGGCCCAGATCTCTCAGTCTTCTCTTCTAAGTAAGGTGCTCCAGTCCCCTGATCATCTTTGTGACCGTCCACTGGACCTGCTCCAGGAACTCCCTGTCTCTCTTGTACTGAGGAGCCCACAACTGGACACAGCACTCCAAATGTGACCTCACCAGGGCTGAGCAGAGGGGCAGGATCACCTCCTCGACCTGCTGGCAGCAATGCTCTTCCTAATGCACCCCAGGATGCCTTTGGCCTTCTCTGCCACAAGGGCACACTGCTGGCTCGTGGACAGCTTGTTGTCCACCAGGAACCCCAGGTCCTTCTCTGCAGAGCTGCTCTACAGCAGGTCAGCCCCCAGCCTGTCCTGATGCATGGGGTTCTTTCCCAGCTGCATTTGCCTTTGTTGAATCTCAGGCAGTTCTTCTCTGCTCATCTCTTTAACCTATCACAGTCCCTCTGCACAGCTATGTGGGGTATCAGCCACTCCTCCCAGCTTTGTCACTCCCTATAATTTCCTGAAGGGTGGCTGTGGTCAGGTGGGGGGTGGTCTCTTCCTCCAGGCAGCAACGGACAGAACAAGAGGATACAGTCTCAAGCTGCGTCAAGGGAAATATAGGCTGGATACTAGGAAAAAGTTTTTCACAGAAAGAGTGGTTAAGTACTGGAATGGTTTGCCCGGGGAGGTGGTGGAGTCACCATCCCTGGATGTGTTTAAAAAAAGACTGGATGTGGCACTTGGTGCCATAATCTAGTTGAGGTGTTGGAGCATGGGTTGGACTCGATGATCTTGAAGATCTCTTCCAACCTAGAAATTCTGTGATTCTGTGATTCAAAGTCTAGGCTAAAAATTTTTAAGGAAGGTGTGCTTTTTTAGACTACACCTAGTGTAGACCATGGACTAAAATCCCACTAATATTTGAACCTGGTTAGTTGTGCTTTTGGTGATCATCTTTCATCCAAAAGGGATGGATATTCAGTCAATCTTAGACTGCTACACAGTGTGAAACAAATGATGTGGGACATGGGAATGATTAAATTATTTTCTTCAAAACCACACTCCTGATCTGAACTAAACCACCAATATGAACACACTCTGTCCTTGAACTGTTGTGAAAATACAGTTTCGAAATTTATCAGAGATGTCGTTGTGATTTTGATGTCATTATTCATTAAAATGAACAGAAACAGGTGAGCTAAATCCTTTAGAAAATAATTCTACACCAACCATAATGTCCTTTGCAGTCTTAAATCTCTCTTTGGAACCCTCCAAATAATAAGTGAAATACGAACAAAAAAAATTTCCAATTTTGTAGTACTACAATTGCAGAAAAAACAATACTAAAGTGAATACAGTCAAACTAATCTTCTTGTATCTATCATTTAAAATTAATAGACACTGGTATTTATTTGTTTGGAGCACTGGGATTTTTGGTTAGTTCATTGAATTGAGTGTAGATTTTTGTTGCACTTCTTTGCTTTAAATTCTTCATGTAGTTGACCTTTCTGGCACAGCAGTTTGGGACCACCACTGCTGCAATATTATTAATATCTTAGCACAGCTACATTAATAATCCAGAGGACACACAGCTAAACATGCTCCTTCCAACTTTCTCAGTGACTTAGCACCAGTGGTGTGCACAGCTTGTGTAGGTCACCTGCTTCCAGCAGGAGGCCTGGATACCCTCATTCCCCATGGTGAAGGAAAGGTGATTCCTTCAGCTACATCCTCTTGGACTGACACCATATTCGAGGCAGAAGCTGTTCTCAGCACAGCTTTTGTGAACTCAGGGTAGCTGACTTTGCTGGAATATCAGTTGCAGTGGATGCTCTATGCCTCTGAAAACTCAGTGTCAAATTTACACAGACCACTGAGTGACTGGGCATTTTAGAAGATGCGCTGAAAGAGATCTGAAAACTGCACACAGATTCTCTGGCAAGGCTAGTGAGAGAGCACTGAGTGTTCTGCCTTCCAGTCCTCTTTCGAGATTGCAGGATGGATTACTTCATCTTAATAGCTCGTATGAACTGTTAATATTATTAACATTTATTAACCCCTCTTGTGGACTGTTAATTAAATAATGCAGAGTCAAACCTTAATTCCTTGGTGCTGACTAAATATCTCTTCCACTTGACACAATTTCATTTATCATTACCCTGTGTCCCTTGTGTTTAATTTTCAGATGAACTAAATGACTGTATTTGGTATTTAAGAGACTGCATTAAAAATGGCTGTGAACATAACAAACATAAGCAGGATTACCAAGAGTCATCACGGTGAAGCCAATAAACAAGCCTGACTGTAGGAAATTGAGTCCTCAAAAGTGTGAGGAAAGAACCTTGAGTAAGTCTGTCTTTTAATTTAAACTTATGAAGAATAGCAGTTAATAAGCCTTTGCTGAAATGTGGCAATGTTCTCCACATGTGACAGGTTTAAGTTTGCACATAAATGCTGGAGCAAATGGATGAGCTGATTGCCCAAAATGTGATCCTAAGTTATGGTAACCCTTTACCCCAGCTTGACTTTCTACTACATCATGCTGCTGTGAGCCCTAGCAGAGCTAAAGGAATGACTTGATGAATGGGCTTTTGAAGCAGTTAAGCTAATGCTCCCATAAACCTTGGGGAAGTATGCAAATGAGTTGTTCTTCTGGATGCAGATGAAAAGCACTATTAATAAATAGAAAATAATTGTTTGGCAAGCAAGATAACCTTTTTCATGGTTGTTGCTGTGCAATAAACAATATCAGAAGTTTTAAAATCCTGGTAACAGGAGCACTGGGAGAGTGGTGCTTCCCCCTCTGGAATTTTGCAGTGTTTTCCAGAGCTGGCTTTAAAGGTCAGCTATAGAAAAGCAAGAGAAGATAGCTTCAAGGATGAATAAAATCTGCCTCCTAGCTAACCACCCTCTCATCTGTGCTTTCATAGGTCTTTTCCCCATCTAGTTTGTCCCAGCTGTGATCCTTGGGTTCATGATTTTCTGTACCAAGGGTAAAAGGGATGGAGAAAACCCAGAAATCTGGTAATGTTCATCCAACAAAATAGAAAGTTGTCACAAACAAAGCAAACATACACCAACTTTTCCTTTTCTTTCACAAACATTACTGAGGAAAGCTTCCCCACCCCAAAAGTAAAAATACATGTGGTGAAATACTGAGAAAAATACTGCACAAGAGCAGATCTTGTTGCGTTGGTGTATCTCACAATTCAAGATGGAAAAGGGCAGAGCCGACTTTCTTCATCTCTATAAATAACATGCTGCTTTGTATCTGTGTTAAAAGACTTACAGAATCCTTTCTTTTGGCACTTGATCACTCTAGCTGGCAGTAGAAACACAGGAACTTCACGAACAAAGAGAATCACAGGAGAAGAAAAATGGCTCTGCAGTCCTTCTGGGATCCATTACCATGGCAGTTTGGCCTCTCATACATCAAGTAATGTTTCTTGATTTTTTTTTTCCCCTTTATAGCCAATACCAGCACAGTGAAAACAGAGTACAGGAAAGGCAGCCAAGCGTTCAGAAATTAAGGGGAAATTAAGTTTTGATCCACAAGTTATCTAGATCTTGCTTTAGTGTTTCTAGCCAAAGTGCTCCAGTTTTCTACACTAAAGCTCTTGCAGTTGCTGAAATGGAGGCAAATCAAAACAGATCCTGTGGGCAGAAGAACAAGTGCACTGCTATGTGAAATGCCTTATTTACTACCAAAGGCATGGATTTGATATTAGAACTGATAGCAACATTTTTAAATGACTTGTGTATAGAATTTCAAAGTGAATTTTTAAATTAAAGAACACATTTCGAAAAAATGCAGCAATGAAATCCAAACCATTTTTTTTGTTTTGCCTTTTATTTTTTAGATGTTGACCCCTTCCTTTCCTTTACTGAATTCCATGCTCTTTTCATTATTAGAGCTTAATAAGATATACAATATCCCAGGAAAGGAAATGGAGGGAAGGGAAGGCAAGGCATATTCAAAGGAAGGGTTTCAGCTATCATAAAGGCTGCAAAATTGTCTTTTATTAGAAAAAATAAATTAAAAGAAGTCATGTAAACCTTTCTCTGTTAGAGTGATACTATAATTTGATGAATTGCACTTGTTTATGTGATTGTGAGCTTGTGAACTGTCTATCCTGGTCATTTCCAGCCTATATCTTAACCAGACTTGACGCTATTAACAAGAATATTTTTTTTTTTTAATTCCTGTACTCTCTACCATTGCTTCTTTCAAACAAATTTTACTGAAATTCATATTAGTAGATTTTATATTCCACTATTATTTTTTAATTTAAGTATTATATAACAATTATTTAGAATGTACAATTATATACACAGGAAAAAAAAGAAAAATAGTGAGAACATCTCATTACCAATAACTGAAAAACATTTTTCCTCTAACCTAGACCAGATACATGGTATATAGTGGTCACATATTTCATATTGCATTCTGTTCAACTGTATGTTTTCTTATCAAAATCCAGCCATAAAGTCTGCCCACAGAGTACAGTGTCACTTGACTAATACTGACAGTGAAATAATCTCTCTTTACCTATAATGAATGTGATTATGAGCTGTTCCTCTCAATTTCTCTTTCTTGGCTTTCTGAACATCTTTTTTTTGACAAATTTTTTTCTGAATTTTAAAATTAATTTTTCATTCATTGCATTCAAATACCCCACATTAGAAACAAAAATAAGAAAATTCCATTGTTCTGTCAAATGCATTTTCTTGGAATTCACTGGGCACTGGGTGGTCTCACTGACACCCCAACTGGGCTGCATAGACCTTCACATCAGACAGAAATGTTACTTACTGACCCTGCCAGTAAGTAACAACAGGGACTCTGGCAGCTGCGGGAAAGGAATTTCCATCTTTGCTGTGGGCACAGTACTGCACCTTTATCTGTTCCCTTAAACAAAGCTAGCCTGGCACCAGGGCTGATGAGTTCAGCAGGGACAACATGGCAAACAAAGCTAAAACAGAACGGGAGGTATCAGCCAGTAAAAATGCCTGGGAAAGGAGTGGGGTTGGGAAATCTGGGAAATGGGACTGCTGCTTGTAAGACAGTTTGCGTGTCACCAAAAGAAATTATTTCACCCTTATTTGGCCTAAAAGACCAGGTCATATGGAGAAAACATGGTTATCTTTGTGGTTCCATGAAATCTCACTGTTTCCAGCACGAGAAGACACTACTACTTCAGGTTTACACAGCCATGAATATATGGTTTTGAGAAATCATAGATTTTTGAAGTCAAAATATTCTAACCTTGTCTGGTGTAAATATTGGAGTTATGTTGATTTACCCCAGATGATATATTAATTTTTTTATTATTTTTTTATCTTTTTAAACTAGAAATGCCTTTAATTCAAGTGATATAAGAAGAAGATCAAATTTTTCCCTTACAATTCTTGCTTTTAGAGTCACTGTTATTTCCTATGTTTCTCTGCATTTAAAGAAACAACAATCAGGTTTACATCACAAAAAATATGATTTTTTAAAATTATTATTTCCCAAGATTAGTTAGTCTTTATTGTAAACTTTTAAATTTAAATACCTGGATTTCATATTTAAAAATGATCATTTTTTACTATAAGTAGATTACAAACTTCAAAATATTATTATTAACAAAAGGAGTAAGATGACTTTCAAAACTTATTATAAACATGGCCTTACAAATGTTCAGGTCAAGTACTTGTAAAATACTATTGTCACTGGACACATTCCACTGTCTAGAACTAATTCTGTTTAAATAAATTAAATATATACTATTTTTCCTCCGTGAAATTTAAGAGAAACTTACAGCTTGTTAGGTATTTCTGATATAATTACAGATTTTTACTGGATGTCCTGTTTAAGCACCTGTTCATGAGAGAACTACCTCATCGCCTACCTGCTAAAATCATTTTTAATATTAGTGACTTGCAGTCTGTAGGATTGAGTCTAATGTTAAATATTTTTTTTAACTCTATCTCACTGCCAACATTAAAAGTAGACTACTAAATCTGGCCATTTCAGCTTGTAGAAGCAAAAACCAGTCGGTAGATCATAACAGTAAAAAAACAAAACAAACCAAGACCTGGAGACATTTGGTCATAGGTACTGATTCAGAAGGATGAAACTTCCATAGTTCAAAGAAGAAAACAGAATGTTAAGAAATTACTGTATAATGCCTATATAATAACTCTACAAGTACAACAGAATTTTAATGGAATATGGAATTAGAATAATATGAAGTTAGAATAGGCCTGGAGCTAGCTGTACAGTGATGAATAAATCCCACAGAATGCTTGTCTGCAGTCGTCTTTTTGCTTATCAGGATGCAAAAATATGATTCACCATGATTTCAGGCAGACCATAGCTGTAGTGAAAATCATCTTTCTTTTGCTACTCCAACATTTCTGTTCTTATAGCTGCTAATGAAAATTTAGAAGAAATGAAAAAAAGAAAAAGGACAAGTAATTATAAGTTTCCTCTTCTTTCCTCCTTGATTCTGAAAGTTGGAAGAAATTATCAAATATTCAGAGATAACTTTATTTCTATCTATTTTCCCTTAGTCACCAAAATTCTTTTGAACACATGAGGGAAGATATTGTAGAAAATGTTCGTTTAGGTCTGGCAGGCTGTGGTGTTTTTGTGGCAGAAAGAGAAGTTAATTCTAAGTATTTTGACTATATTATTAAAACAGTTTTTTGTGCTTTGGTTTTCAGAGATTTTTGAGGTAATTAGGTCACAAAACAAAACAGCATGATCAAGACCTCAATTTGGATGCAGTTAGAGTCTAGCATAAAATCTTGTAAAGTACAGAGGATGTGCTTTACAGAACACAAGTTTATGCAAATAGCACTGTACGCAAGCATTTCTTAATAATAAGGCAGGAGGTCTGTAATTTTTGCAGCAGAAGTAAGAACTGTGCATCTGATGCTAAAAACATTACCCTTCAAAGATGGTTTCCTTTGATCTTGAACCCTGGGATTGAAATTGTACATGATAAGAATTTAATATTTAAGGTTTTAATTATTTAAGGCTTTTGTATTTTTAAATTTTCTGGACAGCGTATCTCAGGAGCGTGTAACTTTGAAATGTTACACCAATTGATTAGCATTAACTCAAGTAAAAATACTGAACCATGACATTTAGAAATGTAATCTTGATTCCACTTAGCTGTTTCTGGCTGGTATCTGAAGGATATGCTACAAAATTAAGTCCTGATGACAGCACCAGAAAGAAATCCCTAAAGCATTTTGGGGTTTTTTTTTGGATGTGTAGCAAAACTAGTTTCAGCGAAAGTGAAACTTACCATACTAAAATACCGATAATACTTTTTTCCTTAACATTTACAATTTGCTATCACAGAAGTCTGAACTAAATGTTTTAAGAACAATTTTGTGACTCCTGGGCATTTGCAGCCTCTGCAGGTTTTGTTTTTAGTGCATCCATCTCACTCTCAGACCCCTGCTTTGTGGGTAAGTCCGTGTCCCACCTTGCCCATTCAGCCTCCTCCCCAGACCTTTGCTCAGCAGCCTTGCAGTAGTTGGCGATGGGTTGCACACTGTAGCATGTTGGCAGCTGGTATGAGCTGCACTGAAGCCAGAAAGGCAAAGTTGAGCTGCCCTTGGATCCAGAGTCCATGCAGTCACCCAAATAAATCCCTTTGTCTGGATTTTCAGGTTAAAGAAAACTACCGCTGAAATATGTAGAAATAAAAGACAGCAATTTTTAAGCGCTCTTTTTGACATTTTTTTCTTTTTAACTACTACATGGGGCTAGCTGATTTCCTCAGAAAAATGGAAAATGAAAATAAAAGTTGGAATATTTATAATTTTTTCCATGCAAGAGACCCTGGGATTTTTGAAGACCTCTAGAATAGCACATCAGTGCTATCACAGCTTCCAAAATAGAGGTGGACAGGACAAGCACATATACTGCCTCACAGCCAGCATGGGAGCTCCTCTAGAGCTAAAATACAAGCCACAGCAATTTAGGGCACAGGTTTAAAAATCTGAAATATTTCTCTTTGTGATGCTTTGAAGTGTCGGAGTCCAGGGCATTCCTCTGGGTGCCCTGGATGGTCACAGACCCCGGTAGAGAGGCCTGGGACGTGAGAAAGAGGGTTTGAATCCTGGACATGAGGGTTTGTCCAGGGGGATTTGCCTGGCACAGAGCCCAGGAGGACACAGTCTTTGATTTTAGTCCATGGAAAAAGCTTCCAACACAGAGAAGAATTGCAAGTCACAAATATGTGACAGATAGTAGTGTAGTTTCACCAGGTGGAAAATTTTGTAGTTTTGGGTTTTTAGAATGGAGCTGAATAGGGGACAAGATGGAGATTTTAGGGCATTGCCCTGNGACATTGAAGGACATCTAAGTGTTTACCTCAGATATATAAGGCCTATTTTTACACAGACTAAGGACATTTTTAGTACTTTCACAAGATTTAAAACAACTGCAACTATCATTGGCTTTGTCATTAAAAACTTTTAATACTGCCATAATGAGAACATGGGAGTCTAAATCCAAGATTTCCTTAAGTCAGTGATTTTGCCTTTGCTTCTGCAAATTTTATCCCAAGTCCTTAATTCCTAACCCTGAAGAAACTTTCTGAGTGTTTTTTGGTGATGTGTGACAAAAAGTGTCTTTTGACACTTCTGACATATATTGAGCAAAAAAGGTCTTTAGTAGAGAAAAATCCAGGTTTACTCTTTTTTTAATGATAATTTTGCATATATGCAGATTTTTAATTTTTTTTTTTTATTTCTTTGAAAGAGGAAAATGTGAAAAAAGTCAGAATCACAGAATTTCTAGGTTGGAAGAGATCTTCAAGATCATCGAGTCCAACCCATG
>VXBB01004402.1:253856-265002 GCA_013399915.1 Illadopsis cleaveri
TCAGCCGACTGTCAACCAGAACCCCCAGGTCCCTTTCTGCCTGGGCACTGTCCAGCTACACCGTCCCCAGTCTGTAACGTTGCAGGGGGTTATTGTGGCCAAAGTGCAGGACTCGGCACTTGGACTTATTAAATTTCATCTTATTGTACTCTGCCCATCTGTCCAACTGTTCCAGGTCCCTCTGCAAAGCTAGAATAGGAAGAAAATAATAAGGAGGGGGAAGACTGCAAAACCAGGATGTTTCAGTGATAGAAGACCAAGATTAAGAACAGCCTGCTGAAAAATATTCTTCTTTTTCAAATCTGTCATTTGCATTTGCATACAGTTATAGACATGTTTCTTCTGTACGTGGCAACACAGAAGATGAGATGGAAGATGCACTGTCTCAATGATGTAAGAGGGTTTCCTCCCTCTCCTTGCCAAGTTAGCTGGTTACAGTGGCTGTAGCAGCATTCATGTTTTGACTTTGTTTTCTCAGAATGACTGTTACAGCCTTCCTTCTCTCTCAGCTGGGAATTAATTATTTTCTCAGTTAAAGCAAATAAAAATGAAGATCTGTTCCACTGTGGGTTTTTAAGCACAGCAGGTGTGTGTATGTGGATAAAGGGCACCAGGACTTCTTCTCTGGGTTTGCAAGAGATGCCACCTGGAAAAAACTGAGAAAAAAAAGAAGAGTTTAAATTTCACATCAGGTTTCTGAATATAATTCTTCAATGTCTCAGTTTTCTGTTATCTTCCATCAGCCCACTTTCTTATTTTTTCATCTGGCAGCCTCTTTACATGCATGTGAATGATGATTCAAATGTTTCAGAAGCTGTTGTTTTCAACTTTTATTAATGTTTCCCAACTCATTCTCCTATTTTCCTACTGACAGGCTGCCAAAATCACCCTCTGGTGAATTCTAAAAGGGTCTGGGTAGCAGAAATTGGACCCAACATTTGTTGCGGATAATTACTTGATAAGATCTTTGTCACAGAGAATATTTGACAGCCCACACATCTCTATTTCTTAGCAGCCCACAACACAGGACTTTCAGAACTTTTCTTTCATTAAGTGTAAGAAGCACATCACTACATCAAAGATACTTTGATTAATTGGGTAATATATTTGATTCTACATAATTTTTGGTGGATGCTTGTGATTCAGCTTAGACTGTGTTTAGACCATGTCCAAGAGCACACACCATTCCCTCCTGCTTCCAGGAATAATATATTGTAGTGGTAATCAAATCTGAGATGTTTCATCCCCGATGTCATTCAATATAGCATTACCAGTAATAGCCTGCCAAGGGACATTTCTGCCAAGTTCCAAATCTAGATCTTGAATGAAGCAAAGAAAAAAAAAAATATTCCAAGAAACCAGCCAGAGATTTTACTCTGATTACAATCTATTTTAGGACAGTATTTCAGGAATTTAATAACTGCTGTGTGAATACTCATAGATATAGACATGATCAATAAAGTTCATACTTTCTGTTTTCCACTTGTGAAGTTCAGTTGAATTTGATTTATGACTTTTTTTTCCTAGCAGCCTGGGACATAATATTACATATTTACAACAGACAATAAATTTATAGTATTTAATTTAAACAATGTTGGGATATTATACAAAAGTTGAGGCCACTAAAACAAATCCTAAGTTATGTCAGAGAAAAAAAAAATCTTTCTGGAAAAAGACCTGCCATATGAAGAAAATACAAACAAAAAAGAATAGGAGAAAAAAAGAATATAGATTTTAAAATTGTGGAGAAAATAAAAATAATCCTGTTTGCAAAGTCCATCATAAAGGAATTGATTAAGAAAGGGAACACGCTGGCCTAGCAGAGGAGCATAGGATTAAGGAAAGTAGAGTGAACAGACAATCATACAAAATATGACTGTAATACTGTTTATAAGTAGGACTTTACCAATTCTTGTGACATTCTTAGAATGCAGGGATCTCTTCTGGCTGTGGGATTTTAGATGGCCAGTTAAAATTGCAAGTAAGGGAAAAGCCAAGCAACCAAAAACCAAGGAGAAATGAGAGGAGAAAAAAGGCAAAGAAAGTAAGATAAGACCCAGGCAGAGTAAGACTGCTCAGTGCTCATGGTAACACCATCCTTTTTTCTGCCGATTCTTGACAATATTGCAGCTTGTGCTGCTCCACCTGCTCGGCAGGTCTTCTACTCCTCACCTTGCTCACATGCATTGATTGCAAGTTTTCAGGGAGGAAAGTTGGTTGCAACAACTTGAAAGAATTTATCAAATTTGTTTTTATATTTATTAACCAAAACTCTTTGGGTGAGTGGACTTCAGCTACAGGTTGCAACAATCTCACTGATATGCAAATTGACATCTGTTACATTTTTAACTCATAACATTGCTTGTTCAAACACCAAATCTTTACTTACAAGCCTTCTTGTCTGATCTGGTACACCTCAAAGTCTTTGATTTGTCTGCACGTATGAACATCTGCTAGGGTGTTCTTTTGAACCTTGTTTACATCTGTTGACATTTGAAAGAGTTGAGGCTAAGTGCTGGAGTGCAGATTTAAAGTATGTGCTGTGTGATTATTTTCAGCAGCAGAGCTAGACCTCTTGATGTGAAGAAATTGTAGGTCATTAAACAGCATCATGTACTCCAGAGGGCATGCATTTCCTGACAAACATCCTGTGTGAGATATCCCTTCACCTAGGGATAGTTATTCCATTGACAAGAAATGCAACAGTGAAACCTAAACTCTGGTAACGCACCCTTAAAGGCTAATGCTAAATCATCAGCATCCTTGCCTTCAAACCTTAACTGATGAATCCTCACAGCAGATCTATTTGTAAAGTACTTATTATCTTTGTTGTATAGCCTGGGCAAGCAGGAAAGCTTAAACCAGTCATTTAGGGCTCAGACACTGTTGCACTTCTCAGACAGAAGGATTTCTGACCAAACACCAAACCAATAGGTTAATCTTAAAATAAGCCTTATAGAAGGAAAAATAATACTTGGTGGTATTGTAAACATAGTCAAAATGAATAAACAATCACTTAATTAGAATGTAGAAAGAAAATATCTTAAAATAGTTAAACAAAATAGACACTTCTTTTTAGTTCATTAAACAAAGAAGTCTTGCATGTACATATAATTAATGTAACCCTGGGTTTAGAAATTAACCCCTGTGTAAGTTTAGAAATTGTGTGGTTCTTTCAAAAGAAGGCAGCCAAAGGATTTAACAGGCCTCATTGTCTTCTAATAAGTGGTTGTGTATGAAAGAGACTTTTGTCTTAAATTTTAATATTACATTTTAGGTCAAATTATCTTCAATTACTAGTATTGTTTGATAAAATCTGGTTCTACACTGAATTCAAGGTGGAATTTATTGTTCATAAGACTAGAACTAGAACTAGAAAAATAGAAGACTGCAAAATTATTCAGCTAATATGCTAATATATTATGAAAAATAAGGTAGATCAAGTAGAAAATAACAAGAGCAGTCACCAAATGATATTCACACTACCCCAGTCCTGAATTTTGGAGCAACCCTGTCAATACAAGAGGCTTATTTTTCCAGGCTCTTGGAGTGTTTTGTGGATGTGTATGTGAGTCTGAAGGTTCAATCTACAAACAACTGACACTGCACCCTTCACATATCAGGAAGGCTGATGTCTTCATATTTTTATTGAGAAGGTCTATTAGGTATATAAAAAAATGGGCCATGTCCCATACTGTGTATGTGCAACAAGATTCTAACTGTCTTTTGGAAAACTCTTTTCCAGGCTTTCAACAACAGCTTGGTTTTAACCTTCATTATTTTCAGCCCTTTATTTTTTGTAAAATGCACAGTGAAAATTGGCTACGTCTGGGCTCAAGGTTGCCAAAATATGTCACATACAAATTATAGTAATTTAAAAAAACAAAATAAAACAAACCAAAACAAAACCTCCTCAAAATGTGCAGCCTTCATTTCTGACATTTAGGATGAGTCAAAATGATTTTGAAATTCATGCATGAAATGTGGAAAGAGAGGAAGAAAGTCACTGGTCCTTGAACACCATTTTTCAATCAGACCAATTCCTGTTTTTGTATTAGGCCAAAATGATACAACTGGTGAGCACAGCACAGCAGAATACATCCAAGCACATTTATTTTCATGGTCTTTGTGTTTTCCCAGACTGTAAAATGTTCTTAATTTCTAGGACCTTAATTTACAGCCTTCCTAAATAACTTTTCAATCTGCAGATCTTTAATTAAAAAAAGGCCTGAGCATTAATAACGTAATTCCAACTGGGCAATAAAACAGAAAACAGAATGTAAACCAAATTAATAACTGTTAATTTTTTCAAATAGGAAAAGTTGTGAATTCTTTAGAGGAATTCTTGTTGTTACTTTTGCTTCTCACTTCTTGTTACGTCTATCTTTAAATATGGCCAGAAGAATAAGGCTTGACTCAATACTGAGGGCTTTTTAGATGCTTAAACCAGTGGTTTTGTCAGCAATTACAACATCCACAAACACCTCAAATAGTAATGATGGTAGCACATGAAAAGCTGATACAATGGCTGTGTTATGGTACGTCAAGAAATTTAAGTATGAGTGGGAGAGGATTATCAGAATCTGGTAGTACAGTAATGTAAGGGAGGTTGGTGAATGAGCAAAGGTTGTCAAAGGCTCTGAATGTGAAGAAAACTATATTATGGCAGAATTATAAATGCAGTAATTTTTAAAAATGTGAATAGCAAAACAACTACATGTTAAATCGTATTGATTTAAATCACAAAAGCTATTGAATTTTCCATAAGCAGCTGGATATTTTGCTGTCATGTGTTTTCTGAAAATGAAAATAAAATGAAACTGTAAGAGACAGAAACTGTGAGAGAAACAGTGGAGAAAGAAAGAGATGGAGCTCCGATTATCTCTTGGGTAGATATGCCTTTTCAGGATAATTGCTCTTTGGATCAGCTTGCTGCCTCTGGAACTTTGTTTGGAAGATGATTTTCTTTGTCCCTTCTCCCCAAACTTTTCCACCCTATTACTTAAAACCTAATTATCTTATGAAATACTAATTGCCAAGCTGGGCAACTTAATTTTCCAATCTGCAGTCTTCATTACTGTCACTTGCCATTTTTGATTCAGGAAGACTTCCAGGGAACAGTTTTACTTTCATGAGTAGTCCTCTAGCCCACCAAACTAAGATGCATCATGAGATCCCACGTTTTTGCCTGGAAGTGCATTTTGCATCCCTTTTTTATCTTCTTGCAGGCTTTGACAGAACAAGGAACCTGATGGTGGTGGAAAGAGGGAACATGAAACGGATCTAAAATAATGTGTGAAGACCTTGCTTGGATACAGCAGATGCCTGCCCTGATGGTAAATAGCAACTGCCTTGAACCAAGAAAGTACAACAGATCCTGCATCTCTCTAATTTCCAAGATCTGTGGAACTGCACAATATCACAGCCCATGGAACATGAAATGAAAGTGAGATGATAATATCCTTGAGTAGCTCAGTAGTTAAAGATAGGTTGCTTGTAGGTTTTTTCCCCCCTAAATGTTATCTTCTCTCTTTTTCTTCTCTTCTTCACTTCTCTTCAGTGGAGCAAACCATAACCTTATGAAGGTGGGTGGCCCCTGTATCCATCCTTTTGCCTTTTAAATAGAAATGACATAGCTCACATCCTGCACACTTCCAAGATAAGGTGAGCGACGTAAGACCTAAAAGCACTGATATATTTTTAGCTTATATCTGCCTTCATGTTAGAATTTTTGTGCTGTTATGGAATGATAAAAAGAAACCACAACAAAACCCCAGTGTGGGGTATAGTTCTAAGGGCTATTTATATTATGTGTGGACCTAGAAAAAGAGATCAGACCAACACACACATTTGTCTATCTATGCATAAATGTGGCTAGCTAAAGATTATGAGGCTGGATTCATACTGCATTTCCAGGCACCACTCTAGATGCAATATAGATGAATCTTTTGTATATATGTCTGCCAATATGCTATGCTTGTTTCTTTCTAAAAAGCTCCACAGTAAATCCCTTTCTGGTTCAGAGAAAATTACTAGGATCCAAGGAAAAAAAGAGCCAGCTTACCTGGGATTACTGGAATTCTGAGACACTGAGAAATCCAGAGGCAACAGCTTGGTAAGGACTATGTTCTGATGACACATTCCTGTGTTTACGGGTGAAGGGTGAAATAGCATCTCTTTTGTGAGCCTTATCCAGCACAAATTACTCACATTTGTCTTTGCAGAGTGTATTCTTAAACAGAGAATATAAGGACTCAAAGACAGCATGAAGGATGAATAATTCAAAGAGGAGACCATGCCCTCACTGAGGTAAACTAATTTTAAAGAGAATTTTACCAGATGACACATGCTTAAGTTTTCATCTGGAATATTATGTTAAATTTTGTTATATAATATTGTATTATCTTGGACAAGTTTTTTGCATTCTATGGAGTTCTTCTTATTTACCTTTGGTTTAAACCCATGTAGCTCTGAAGATTTCATTGGCGACATTTTACACTCTGTAAATTAAGTTAGCATCCAGCATTTGCTTTCTCTGACCTGCTCAGTTATCACATTTCCTCCTTTATGAATGTGTGACTGATGTATTTACAGCAACTTTACTCACAGTACCACATGTGTATTGTTATTGGGTTGATCTAGGGGAGAGATGGAGTTGACAGCATTGCAAAGTGCAACAACAAAAGCGATTTATTAAAAAGAAAATAGGTAATAACTTTTGGGGAATACTTCAGGATAATGGAACAAAAGTTTTCACTTTCAAAATTCAATTTTAGGGAAGGAAACTGAAAAACAGGTAGCCAATTATTTGTTGTGTGCCTGTTCTGCTTGACTCTAAAGCAGATCTACCAAATGCAAGATGATCTTCCTAACAGACCCGCTTATAAACTCAGCTGAAAATATGAAATCCAAACTGCTCTAATGAGAATCAGTGAAAAATTCAGTGGCTGAAACTTTTCCTATTCCAGTGGAATGTGGCAGTTTGTCACAATTAAAATGTTTCTCAGGAACAACACAGTTATAACCAATTTTTCAAGCAGATATATTGTCTTGAAAGTAATTTCCAGTGATCAGAAACTCAGGCTTATGCTGGCTGCAGTGAGGGCACCCAGTTTCCCAGGGCCTCTCCATAGCTTGCCTGCAGAGAACAGGTGGGTTAGTCTGCCTGTGAATCCAAGTTCTTCCCTTATTTATAGACAGCCAGGTGAACAGGCTGGTTTGGTGCTGGTCAGGGAACTATGTTAGACTGCGTAGTGAAATCTTACCTATAATGTCAGTGTTTGGGTCTTCCTCTTTACTCTAGAGAAACGTAAATAAGAAAAAAAAAGAAAATTTTTTTTTAAAATTACATTAAATATATTAATTTTTTGTAAATTTTTTGTTTTGTGTTTCGTTTACTCTAGGACTTAGTTAGTAATTGCAGTAGGCAACAAGAATATTACTAGCAAGGTGGCAGTTCACATGAAAATCCCTAAATTCTTCATTTCTTTCCTTCCTCACAAATTTTTATCATTGTGCTTGATGGTTCAGTATTTTCCAGTTAGGCCTGGTGAGAATGAAACAGCAGTGAAGGCAGTCTGCTATTTGGATATCTGTTGTGTTAAGAGTGTTTCTAGTAATTTGGTGGTGGGGTATTTTTAGCAATTAGTTCTTTATCAAGATAGCAAAACCTATCTTTCAGTGATTCAAACCTCAGCTAAGTCCTGGTGACCCACCACTTATATTGCAAACAATTGAGGTACATTTTACTCCTTTCTTATTTTTGTCACTCAAAAATTGTATCACTGGATTTAGATAGATACCTTGAACTTTCAGTGGGATTCTGGATACCATCCTCCAAAGTGAAACAAATTTCTGATACAATTTTGACTATAGGAGGCTTCTTTGGCTACTTACACACTTTTGTGAGCTCTGTTATGGGAAAGTTTTAGCTTGAAAATAACTTGTGAGCTTTGTTAAATGCAAATTTTAGCTGGGAAATACTCAAGAGACAGGATATTTTTCTGGACTGGTAAAAGTACTCAAACTCAAAGAGGTAATTCTATTATGCCCTGGCTAATTGGTCAAGAAAGCTGTATTCTTCCTAGGTCTGATCTTGATGATTCTCTTCTGACATCCTATCTGCCTGAGCACAGTGCTTTTTTTCCTGGGTTCTGCTTTCCACAGTTTCCAGGACTTGTGCACATCAGCACTTCTTCTGTGTAACACTTGATGAGATAAAAGGCAAATTGTTCAAAACAGGAAAACTCCATGTTTTTCTCATTTAATTTTTGCTAAGTAAAAGTTTACTGAAATTGATTTTATTCAAATGAAGACACAATAAAAAAAATAAAAGGGCAAAATACATTGAGGTTTCACATTATTGCATGATATTTTTCAATGTCACAGACAAGCCTTCAGTTTGGGATCAATGTATTGATTTATATCTACTGAAGGTCTGGCCTGAATAAAATTAACAAGTATATATGCCTGTCAAGAAGCTGTGATCTTTTAAGAAAATCTCTGCTTGTTATCAGGGCTGTAACTGTAGCAGATTCCTAATGTTGCACTTAGAAACCTTGCATTTAAAATGTACTTTAGCACTTAGGCGCCTTCTGTGCAATAAACCAGCTAGTCAGGGGGAAAAAAAATCTGTTTAACATATTGGTGATATAATCCTTGTAAAGCTAACTTCTGTTAGGCAGAGGATGCTAAGTACACTACAGGCAAGAGAGAAGGGAAAGAGAAAAGTTGGGAAATGTTGCCAAAATGACACTAAATGTTAATGATCCGATCACAAAAATTGTCCTTCAAACTGGAGTGTGTAGTAAATAGCAATGAATAAATGTACTTGTCAGGAAGATTTGATTTGTCTAGCAAATCCTTACTGACATATACACTCATTTACTACTATATAGCCTTTTGAAAATGCCATTCCAGCAGAGCATAAAAAAGGTTATTTAGATTAAGTATAGCAACAAGATGAGCAGCACACTGAGTTCATTGGACTACAGGCACACTCATTTAATACCCAGTGCTCCATTACTCTGAATGAAGCTGTCTCTGAAAAAAACAATAGGAAAGAAACAGCAAATAAAAACAAGCATAATGATTTAAAACCAAAAATAAGACCTTCAGTGTCATACTGGGTACCACCAGTATCTACATTCAGCCCCTGTATAGTCATGCTGGAAAAGCCATAACCATATCAGATGGTGCAAAAACCATCACCCTGTTCCTCCCCTGCTTCCTGACAGCAAAATTGTGACAACCAAAAATTCATCTTCATGAGCACCATTTGAAAACACTTCACAGTGAAAGGAAAAGAAAGCCCCAAATCCAACTTTACATGGCACTCTTAGGCCTACCTTTCTCATTCAGGGGAATTACATGAGATAGTCACATTCTGCACTCAGCTGCACTCTGGCTTCATTGAAAGGATGATTAGGTGGCAAAAATGTAGTCTCACTCTTTGATTAATTAGAGCAATGCTAAAATCTCATGATATACCACTGGCTTCAGGTTGAGTGCCTACCTACCAGCTTGTGTTTTTTCCACTCTTTCTCTTAACTTTATTGCCATCTCAAGTCAACTTAGGTCTTCCTATATACAGTTTCTGCTGTTATAGGTTAACAGCTTCACATCCTCTTCCTTCAACCCAGGCTTTTGTCAGGAGCAGTTCAAGCATGACAGTCAGGTCAATCATTATTATGATTTCTTCCTTGCATGCAGCCAGTGCAGATCTGCCACAGGAAGAGACAAGGAACATCAAACTAAATCCAAAACAGCATCCAAGGAATGCAAGTATATGTAGACATCTGTACACACACTTCCACATATGTGTGTGCACACATAGGCATACAGCTATAATATAAAGTATCAGCACTTTCACATTTGTGAGCAGTACAATTGCACATTGTGATAAAAAATATGTGCAGAATTATAGGGTGGCAGCATGTAAGATAACATAGGACTATGCCAGGGGTTTTTGCTACTACACTTTATACCAAGTAGTAGGTAGTAGCGTAAGGATGTGTTGTGGTGTGCATTTTGAGTTTTCCAATAATTCTGTATGTTTTTGTTATTTGTTTCTAATGGTTTATCCCTACACCTCCCCCATCCCCAATTCCCTGTGGTCTTTCCCTGAGATAGATCTTGTCAATCACACTGCCAACCACAGCCTAAGCCTGAAAAGTTCTAGTAAGGCTTCAGGGTGACTCAGCAAAGCATCAAGTTCCCCACTCCCCTTTCTGTTCATAGATGGCCCTGCCAATTGTCCCCTGTTCTTCTTCCCTGAGATTGGTTCTAGGTATCTCCTTGCCCAGGAAACGCCCCTGGTACTTAATGGGCAATCTGAGCCCTGGAGCCTCACTCCTCACGTGGGGCTCGGGACTGAATAAACCTCTCTGCTTCCCCTATGAGAGTCCTCCTTCTTCCTCGCCGTCTAACACGTTTCAGTCTGAGGTTCAGACCCACCAAACATCAAAGGTACAAGGCTGTACCCTTCATATGCAGACCGGTGAAAGAACTAGCCGGTAAGCTACACTGGACACCACCATAAGGGTGCTTTATTGTGTTCCTTTCCTGGAAGTCTGATTATGGTCCTCATTTCTCCAGTATATGTAGAAAAAAGAGAAAGCAAAAAGGGTATTACACTGAGCCATATTAGCTGATATATAGCACAAGATCCTTTCACTCAGGCCCCAAAACAAGATCTCTTCGCCCATCCACAAGACTGCAAGAAGAAAATTTGAAGCTGTTTAGCTTATGTGGCTCTGGATATGTTTTCTGTCCTACTCTGCTCAGCAGAATTCAAAGGTGCATTTTAAGGTCCAGCCTTTCTGCCAAGGCAAACTAAGCATCGGTTTATGCTCAAAGACTTCCCAGAAGAACACACAAGAAATTACAACTGCATTATCTGTCTGTCTAGAAGGCAAGTGTAATTGTTTGAGCAGAATGTATTTTTCAGTTAGTTCATCACTGTCTCTTGTCTGAACAGTGGAAAACAGAGAACAATTTTCTACTTCCCCCATCACAAAAAGCAATTACTGAAATTATTTCAGAGGGTTAAGAAGGATTCCTTAGAAGTTTGCATGAGTTCATTAGCTCCACTCTTCTTTTTCTTCTTTCTCTTTCCTCTGAGGCTTTTCCATTTTTTAAATCCAGA
>VXBB01004403.1:0-10172 GCA_013399915.1 Illadopsis cleaveri
CTGGTGCATCAGAGAGCCCATATAAATTATTGGTGATCTTGAAGGGTTGTGGTGAGAGAGCCCTTTTCTTTGTCAACTCTCTTGTCTCACTCGTACTCCATTACAAATAATAACTGGATTTTTTTGGTTTGTTTGTTTCTTTATTCTTCTTTTAATCTTTGATGTGTAAACTTTTTGGAAAGCTCCTTTCAAATTATTATAAAGGGAAGAGATTTTTTGTTGTTGTTGGTTTGTTTTCTTATTTTTTAAGATTTTCCGTTATTGAAGAATTCAAGTTAGAGTAAGGATAGAAAAGCAAAATAAACATATTGATTGATTTGAGTTAATTATCATTTTTATTTAGTCATTATATTCCTTGTTTTCTTCTTAAAGGGGGAAAAGTCAAGGTGTGGAATACTTGTAAGAAAGGAAAAGAAATATTTCTGGCAATGATAGGAATACTACTTACAATAACAATTACAAAACCAACAACAATAACAGTATTAAATGCATTAAAAAATATTTAACAACTATTTATTGAAAATTCTTAAAAGGTTAAACATTTAACCTGCAAGTAAAATGTGTTATCTAACACAATACAGTTATACTACGAGGATTTATCTTTGTATAACATCTAAGTTTAAAAATAATTACAGAGCACTTCCTATTAAAAAGTTATATTCATTCTTATCCCAAGTTTATCAATAAATTAAGCTGAATATATATTATGGTCCCTTAACTGAAAAAGAATGAGCTTTACTCTTTTTGTTCATGTCATAAAAACACCTTTCTTTCAATGCATTGAAGAGTTCTGTATAGAGCTAAAATAATGCTTGCATTGAAACATCATGTGAGAAAAAGGTAGGAAATCAATCTGTGGCCAGCATGACCTTAGGTGTGATCCTTGCCTTTTTACAACAGGACACAGCTTTCCCTGAAGGACTCATCTGAAACAGGAAGGAGTGACCTTGTCATCCATAACAGGGTGGCTGCATCAGTGGGCAAGGGTAGCTGCAAACTGTATGGAATGTTATAATGCCTTTGGGACATGGTGCACCACAACCTCTTTCTCTCCAAAATAGAAGGACACAGATTTGATGGATGCAGAGTTTGTTGGATGAGCAGTTGGTTGGATAATCATATCAAGAGGGAAGTGGTCATGATAAGGGATGGAGGTCTATGAAAAGAGGTGATTCCTTTGGGCTTCATTAATGCCCTAGACAAAGGAATTGAGAGCACACTCAATAAGTTTGCAGATGACACCAAGCTGAGCAGTGCTGTTGACAAACCTGAAGGTTGGGATTTGATCCAGGGGCACCTGGACAAGATGAAGTTCCCTGTGAGGATCTCATGAAGTTTAACAAGATCAAGCACAAGCCGCTCCACTGGAGTCAGGGCATGAATCTAGGCTGAGGGATGAACAGCAGCCCTGCCCAGAAGGACTTGGGGGTGCTGGTGGGTGAGAGGCTGGACATGCCCCGGCCATGGCACTCACAGTCCAGAGGGCCAAACATGTCCTGGGCTGCATCCAGAGCCCCGTGGACAGCAGGGGAGGGAGGGGATTCTGCCCCTCTGCTCTGCTCTGGTGAGACCCACCTGGAGCTCTGCATCCAACTCTGGGGTCCCAGCACAGGAAGAACAGGGACCTGCTGGAGAAGGTCCAGAGGAGGTCACTGAAATGACTGGAGGGCTGGAGCACCAATCCTACAAGGAAAGGCTGAGACAGTTGTCATTTTTCAGTCTGGAGAAGAGAAAGCTTTGGGTAAACCTTAAAACTGTCCTTCAGTACCGAAAGGAGGCTGATAAGCAAGATGGGGACAAATTTTTATCATGGCTATTGTACTAGGGCAAGGAGTAAAGATTTTAAAATAAAAGAGGGTAAATTCAGATGAGATACAAGAAGATTTTTATGGTGAGGATAGTGAGATGCTGGAACAGGTTACCCAGGACAATGATGGATACCCCATCCCTGGAAACGTTCAAGGTTCTGAATTGCTCTGAATGTCCTGGTCTAGTTGAAGCTGGTCTGGCTTATGCAGGGAGGGCTGGATGGGATGACCTTTAAAGATCTCTGCCAGCCAAAATTTTCTATGATTCTATGCTTCTATAACAGGCAGTCTGAGAAAACACAGCCTTTCATACAGGTGAAAAAGGTTAAAGCTTTTCACAGGTGAAAAGTGACCTGTTGGCAGAGAAATATGGCACACCTATGGACACAGTTCTCCTGACTTGTATCAAGTTTTCTGACTGTCTTCTGTGTCATCTGGTGTTCTCATAGAGATACTCATTTATTGAAACTTTAGACACCTCGATGAAGCACCTCAAAGGAGTGGATAGTTGCTGTAGGTACCTGTCTAAAATTGTGATTCTGTTATTATTGCTGGAGAGAACTCTATCATTCTCCTGAGAAAAGGAAGGTAATAAAGGGCCTCATGCAAGTGTCAAAATTTTGCTAAAATCTGTCTGGGCCTTTGTCAAACTATGTCAATAAATCATGACTAAGAAAATGTGCATTTTTAAGAGATACGATGCAAACATGCATGCTGTTCATCGAATCTAGTTTTGTCTTCATTGTAATTTTCTGGGGTGTGAAATCTCTGTATAGTTGTAACCTGTTATATAGAGAGATGAGTGAGATTATATATAGTGATTTCCCTTTACTTCATTTTTGCCTTTGCAAATAAGGTGTTCTTAATGTGTGTTGCAGAAGGTCTTCCATCCCTGTTGTGATTGATGGCTAGCAAACTGCTGGGGACAATTCCATTTGGTGGGTAAAAAACACTATCTCATTTATCTTTATATCATATCTGTTGCAAATTAAACTAAAAACATAGACTTTGCACACTAAAATTGTTACACTGCAGAGCAATGTGCCTATAAAACAGCATGTTAACAAGCATGACATGATAAATGAAATGCAATAAACTTCCGTAATTTCAGATTCTCCCAGAGGCAGATGATGAGGCTATCACCTGTTGAGTTTTGCTTGGTGACAGCATAACAGTATCTCCAAGGAAGTGCTGGCTGTGCTGGCTTTTCAAGGAGTGAGTGGCTACTAGTGCACACTCAGTTAACTTCACACATGCTGCATCTGAGATAAGATTTGTAATTCAAGCAACCAAAGCAGCGGCAGAGGTACTCTGCTTGCTGGATTACTGGGGTTCCTGAACTGGAATGTCCTGTTTTCTTCAGTAGATGGCAGCAGCACTGATGCATGATAAAAGCTGGATTCCAAAAGCGTTTTGTAAAATAAAGCGGCTATTTTTTCTTCTTTCCCCCCTCACCCCAATACTATCACCATCATAAATGATCGTAACACCTGAGCCTCTACCAGTTAGATACTAAATCTTATCCCCAGCTTCAATAGTGAAGTGATTTACAGGTATGCAACTTTGCCTAAAAACAAAAAAAAAGAAACCAAACCAAAACTATAAAAATGAATTAAAAACTCAAGGAAAGTGAACCAAAAGTTCCCAACTATCTTACTTGATTAAAGTTGCCTTATTTTTATGTGCCAGTAAACATTTATTAGCATTAACTCTCTAGCCATACATGCAGATACATTTTTCCTCATAAAGTGTCCCATGGCACTACCCAATAGATTTTTCACCAACATTATGACTCTCTTCAGGAAGATATCAGTAGAGCAGAGGTTTGGGAATGGGAAAGAAGCAAAGAATGTCTCAAGGATTTATTTGTCGTTCATAAAATGTGTCTATTTCCTACCACACAACGGAACACTATTTTAATTCAAATGTGCATGTTTCAGCTGAGTATTTTAAGTATCAAAAATATTAAAATAGTCCCTCCAGGGTTCCTGACTTTTTATTTTTGAAGGAAGGGGAGACAAAAAGAGAAGTGTAAGTACACGCAGAAGGGAATCATAAAACTGAAGGCTTAGGTGCAAGAAACCTGGTTTGAAATTCCTGTACCTGGCTCAGCCTGGCAAAAGGTATCTGCTTTCCCTTCTGTGAGTGCTCTAGCCCCAGGGCTATGAGAATACAGTTGTGTATTCAATCTGGCCCAGTAAATATTTCATTACTTATACATAGAGGTTGAATGCAGGGACTGCATCATTCACCTTAGATGCAGGTGAAAAGCAAAGGGACGGTCCCCACATGAAAATACTGAAAATTAGAACCTTCAATATATAACTTCTGTATTCCCTAAAAATATCCTGAGGCATTCAGGGTCTTTTGAATGTAAAATTTCTGCCCTTTACACTCATCACAAGAAATAGGATAGTAGATCTCTAAACCAAAAATTTCATGTTTCTCAGGGGAAAGCAAGAACAAAAATGAACAAGAAAAAGTATTTACCAATTTGATGGACAAATTATATGTATTATTATTATTATTATTANTGCTGGGTCAATGCTGTTCTTGAAACTATAAAATATGAATGAGCAGCCTTTGAACAGAGTAAGATACTAGATGCCTTTGATCAAATCTGGAATGCATTTCTGCACTGCTACTCACTAAAAAGAACAAATAGAGGATAACCCTCAGATGATCAACCCTGGATCCACAAGGCCTTCTTCNCTCTGCAAGTGTTTACTTATGTGACAGATTTGTGGCTCTGTGAGATGGAGAATTTCCTGGGTGTGAAAAAACCACTATTACTCTGTTATAACAAAGCTAAAATGTGTCTGATGAGAGAAGGTAAATAGTTCAGAGGTTTAAATGCCGTGGGATACCTTGAATACTACTGAAAATGTTCCTGAAATTTGTACTTGAGCTTTTTACCTCATTGCATTTTTTTCACCAAAGCTTGGGTACTGTAAGTGCTTTTGTCTTTCTTTGATATACTTCACATGACTGGTTTATGTCTAAACTCATCTTCCACNATAGGGTTTGTTTGTGAGACATTCAAGGAAGTAAAAAATAGAAAAGGACAAGTTTTATTTTGATCATTCCAAAGAGACTGATTTACAATTAATGGCATTAAATTAAACAAGGAAATTTGTAGACTGAACACGAGACTACATATATTTAACTACAAGGGGTCTTTCCAACTGGTGAAAAGTTCTGTAAGAAGAAACAGAAGAAATCACATTGTTTGCAGAAAACTGGATGTGGTAGGATGTTGATGAATACAATAAGTTTATAAGGTATGGTGGGTAGAGGAAATTCCTAAAGAAAATAGAATTTTCAATTTTAGATAATAATACTAAAAATAAATAAACAGCAGATAAAACAAAACAGAAATTGTAGCTGTTGCACCTCAGAGAAATATGTATATCTTGAGACTCCGCTTGCACTTTAAGGTTTTTAACTACATATATTTACTGTTGTATATGTCTAAGTCTTCTCATTCTATGACACCATGAAGACAGAATGGAATACAACCAACCAAGCCGTGACTCAATAAAAGTGGCATTACTGATGTGACCAGTTCATGAAGATGCATAGAGGCACAAACCCGGAGAATAACAGCCTGTGCTCTACAGTTCCCAAATAATATCTTTTTTCTAGTGAATTTCCTCAAAGAACTTGAAACTGTTTTAGAGATTTGTGATGATTGTTTAGTGTGGGGTTTTGTTGATTTTNTTTTTTGTTTTTTTTTTGTGGGGGTTTTTTTTTTTTTTTTTTTTTTTTTTTTTTTTTTTTTTTTCCCCTTAGTTGGTTGGGATTTTTTAAATAAAAGTTTTAAAATGTCTTTTATACAGCTCATTTTTATTCCTGGTCTTATGCTTAATTTTCCTTTGTTCTTCTGGGTTCTACAGTCCACAACATCAGCTTTCCCTGAGAAGAAGTACTGAAAAGGAGGAGAAAACTGACAATAGCTCTTCCATGTCCCAAATCTTCCACTGGAAGGAACACACTGCTGATGGGCAATGTTTCCTTGATTCTGAACTTCTTGGATCCATTTGGTGCAAACATATTTTTTATACGTTTTCTCTACTTTTTTCCATTTGTACCCAGCTAAAATTTGAATGTTGTACACTAATTTTCCCCTGCCCATCAGCACAAAGAATATAATTTTCTGCTCAGTGACTATAGAGATTTCTTGTACTTCCATTGCATATGGATGCTCAAACCTAAACTAAAACAGTCTGGGTAATAGCCACTTGAACAAAACACAGAAAATATCAGGGTTAAAGCAACTTATGACCTCCTCAAGTGACCAGAAAATTGGATGAGACCTGAGATCCTGCACTGTCAGGCCCTTACAGTGTCTGTGGCCTTCTCCTGAGATAAAGGTGGGATGCAATATTTTCCTCACTAACTTCCCTTCAACACTAAGTCTGTAGTTTAATATAAGCAGTTAATGTATACACAAACGGTGTATGAGTTTCTCCAAGATGTCAGAATTTATATGTATCTCACACAGTTAGTAATGACAGAATTCCAGAAAGTGGAAAGCTAAGAAAAGTGAAGAGTGTGAGATTGTCAGGATGGACATATTGCTGATAGACTTCAAAATTATTTAGGCCCAGTATTTTCTGTCTGTTGCTAACATTATTAAATCTTGTTTAGGGGGAGTTCACACAAGCTCAGAAATTTATTTTTAGCCAGCTTACTCTCCCTTGAGACATCTGAAAGATGTGGACAGGGATATCTTCTGTCCTTTCAGAAATCAAGATCAATTTAATCCCTTTGGAACGAGCAGGAGTCATTTCAGTTAACGCTATTTGAAACTTCAGAAAATATGATAGAATTAACATCCACTATATTTTTTTCTCATCCGATTGTATAATTCACAGCAGGAGAATAGTAAAGGAGCAGTAGTAGTTGTTTTAAAATCCTTTCCAAAAAGAAATTTGTGCCCAGGCTTTACAATCTGTTAAATTAGGAGGTCAGGCAACAGTGTGTCTGTAAGTCAGTTTGAGTCTGTTCCAGTTTTTCCTCAAAAGTGGAAGCCTGGGTTCCTAACTTTGGCATCAGGAATAAGTTAAAGCAATATCTCATCGCCCGTGATTACTTTGAAAGATCATTGATTTTAAAGACAGATTTTAATAGGAAAAAAAAAATATTCTGGACAAGGAAAGGAGCTTCATCTGCCTATTACGTTGAAGAGAAATATAACCTGCAGTAGAATTCTAAACCACACTTTCGCATTTCTGTGCTCAAAGAAATTTGCATTCTCCTCTTGGCAAGTCAAGAAACCAGACAGATTGATAGGAAAACAGATTTTCTGGCTAATTGTTGGATAAAGATGTTTCTTTGATTTGTGCAGAACAGCATGAAGACAACACAAGATAAGTAATGCCACAATACAGGAGAAGGAAAATGTAAGGACCTGACTTCAGAGGCCACATAGGATCACTCTCAGTAGGTATTCAAGCTGCATTTTAATTTCCTTAAAACAGTTTTATCATTGGAAAAGAGGGGAAACAAGACAACTAACAAACCTATAGTCTGATCTAAATTACAGAACAATCCTCCCTTTTTTTTTTTTTCCCCTACATCTGAAAACAATGATGGTTTCTTTTGATTTGATAGCTATTAATCCAACAGAATGGTAAAATAGCATCCCAGGAGAGATCATGTCTTCAGTCTGAGCTAGACAACTGGACTCCTTCTATAGCCAGCTGTGGGAGGTTGGTGCCTCTGGAGGGCAATTAAGCTCATTTTATGATGGGTGTTTAAGAGGGAGATCTGGAGAAAGTGATTTGTCTTAGCTATATTTCTCCATTAACTATGGACAGTCTAAGGGAAGCTTAAATTGGACACTTAACTTCTAGACAGTTAAAAGTAGGGGTGATCCCAGTTCTTGTCATCATGCAATATAAGCCCTCATCACTCACACGGTTATGTTCATCTGCACACAAGGATTTCTGGTGACTGTATTGCCCTCTGTTGCATCATCCTTCCCCTTAAACTTATGTGTTTCAAGGACCAAGCCTGCTGAATTCACTAGGACTTTTCAATTCATTGCACTATTGCAGAATTCACAACTTTTACAAAGTTGTGGATAAAGGGTATTCTGGTCGAACCCCAGTGCCAGAAGTAAAATTTTGCCTTACAAGTCACAGCTTTTTATCATGTGTTCTTGGTATTCTTTTCTCTCACTTTAGTCTATATCAATGTTAAAAAGCCTTTGCTCAGAGTATTCAGAAAGAAAATGTTCAATATGAGCACAGAATTCAGGTTCCCTGTACAGCAAAGAGGGACATAAGAAAATACTTGAAAAATGGTGCAGGTAACAGAGGGCTGTGAACTGCTTAGACTGCAAAATTCTAAATTATTTTTCTTGGCACGTCTAACCAAAATCTTAGCTAACAGAGAACATGTACTGATAAAGTCAATGGCAAAGCTTGAAACGGAAGCAACTGGAAACACAGAAACAATTACTGCCCAACTGTCTTTGTTTAAGCTGCCATTTACTTATGAGCATTTGGATCTTATTATTTCTGCCAAATTTGTATTTTACTCAAGCAGGGAAAACAAGACAAAACAAATCTCTATTCTTGAATTTGAGACAGCTGGGCTCTAGTGAAGGTGACTCTGAGTTCCCAAGCAAGTGAGAATCAATGTTCACATAGAAACTGCTTTTATTGCTAGGCTGGTAGGAGTCATGCATTCATTTCCTGAAGGGAGAAGGGAAATAAGCTTTATATAATTACTTAGGGATGTGGATCTATGATTGTGCTGCAATGCTGAATTGGAAATTAATTTCTGGCCATGCAAATCAATTTGTTCATTGGAATGATCTCCAAATTTTTTCTAGACTCAAAGCCTTTTGAGACTTAGATTTCCTCCAGGAGTGTTTAAACAACCCTTCTACAGAATGTGTGGAGGATGATGCACTCATAAAAATAGTCCAATAGTTTAGGCTGAAAGTGACATCTGGAGGTCATCTCCTGTGAAATTCACTCAGAGGTGTTGCGGTGAATCAATATCAAAGTCAGAACTTAGGCAGATTTTTAATATAAATTAATTTTTCCCCCTAAGTTCCCTACTGCTGTAGGAAAATGGCCTAAAATACTCACTAAAGATAAGTGAAACTATTTCTACTGCTCTCCATTATCTACCAAGCCAGTCCTCTCATCATGGAGGTGTTCCTCTCATCATGGAGGTGTTCTAGACCATTAGGCACAACTTTGCTGTTGTAAATCCAGGCTGGTCAGCTCAGATTCTTATTATTTCTATACCTGGACAAGGCTCAAAGAAGATTTGTTTCATAGTCTTCCCAGTCTTACACTAAAAATATTGTTGTGGTCAAAATGGATATCATTGACTAAGTGCTGATAAAGGATTTATTGTTATTTTAGCTCAAGCCTAGTCTTATCAAAATACAGTGTTTTTTATTATTCCAATGAGATTGACTGATACACTTCCATTTCATAATGAATTTAAGACTGACACACACAAACTTTACAGTTTCTAGCCCATTGCTTACTTTACACTCAAATATTCTTGTGAAATCAACCATTTTACTGAATAATGTGAGTTTATGGGGGTTTCCAATTAATAACATTCTTAATAAAAAAGTAAACCATAATGATGAAGCTGATTTCATTTTATGTTTTCTATTGCAAGTTTTTGTAAGTTTTCTAGGTTTCCTTCTTTCTTTTTATTTATTGGTTACTACAAAATTTAAATCACCTTAAATTGACTATTAGCTGAAGTTACTCATTAACTTTCCTCAGCACCAATTAACATAAAGGATTAATGTTTATTACTTAGTGATTTCAGAGGTTGTCAGAACTTCACCTTGTAAAGTATTAGAACATCTAAGTGGAAATAATTTAGGCAGTAACTACTTACCAAAAGACTTTTTCAAATAGGCAAATCATGCTGAGATCATGTCTAGTCCATATAACCTGAAATAGTCTTGAGACTCTGGGTGACCAGGTCAGCACTAAGCCTGCTACCTCCCACAGCAGAAATTTTCTGTGTTGGGCTATATACACAGCTCAGAACACAACTGGCCTGGAAAGTTTTAAGTCTTGACATTTTTAAAGATTAAGCATGCCAGCCTTCACATGGGTATAAGATAGATTTAGTTTTCTCCAGTAAAATTATTTCCTTCTGTATAAATAATATTCATTAATACAGGACCAAAACTTGGCTAGGCCCTATTCCCATGTTAGGTCATGGAAGTACTGAATCATCTTTTCATACTTACTTTATTTGCCTAATGAACATAAACTAGAGGAACAGGATTGAAACTAATTGGTGGAGAGAGAAATATTTCAGTCCTTGTTTTTTCATCAGTGCCTTTAAATCCCAATATCTAAGGCATTT
>VXBB01004408.1:0-10144 GCA_013399915.1 Illadopsis cleaveri
TTGGATGCTCTCTAACAATTTAAAATTTTTCCCATCTTGTGGCACTCAAAACTGCCCCCAGCACTGGAGGTGAGGCTGCCCCAGTGCAGAGCAGAGCAGGACAATCCCTCCTTTGCCTGACTGGCCATGCTGTGCCTGATGCCCCCAGGACAGGGTTGGCCCTCCTGGCTGCCAGGGCACTGCTGGCTCATGTTCAATTTGCCATCAACCAGGACTCCCAGGTCCCTTTCCCCATGCTGTTCTCCAAATTCTCATTCCCCAGTCTGCCTGTATGTCCAAGGTTGCACCATCCCAGGTGCAGAATCCATCGCCTTCTCTTGTTGAACTTCATATGTTTGGTGATTGCCCATCTCTCATATATACATTGTTTTATGACCCTCAGTTTATTCTTCCAAATTTTGAGTTTCCTCCTTGTTATCCTTGCCATTTCATTCACAAATAAATTCCCTGATGTTTTTTTCAATGTGATCCTAGCCCCTTTCAAAGATTCTTACATTTCTTCAGTCTTTCCTTCACCCATGTCTTAACAAATTGTTTGAATAAGACCAAAACACATTTTATATCATTGAATAATGGACCAGTTTATCAGAAATAATCATTCAGATATGTAATATGCTACCGAACATTTTATTGTTCTTCATATTACTAACACAAAACTATAATCTTTCACGCTCTCCATTAACACAGGAAATGCAAACCTACTGTTAGCTGCCACTTCAACACATGTTGTAACAGTCTTGGTGCAGTTTCAGTCAGTGTTATATTTATTAGTTTGTCTAAATGATTGAAGTGGAAAGTGATAAGGCATATGAGTGCATATTTATTGTTATGATAATTTTGTCATATGTGAGATTAATTGAAGTATTAGTTCTAAACTACACTAGTGCCTGAATTCACAGATTGCATGTGAAGTGGGCAAAAAATCTTCCTCCACTGATAATGCAATGCTCTTATGTTCAAGTGGATAACTTTACAGGTAAAAGATAGAAATTAGGTATTTTTTTCTCAACATGGTTTGAAACACTGAACCTCTGGTTAAAATTGTATAGGTGAATTACCTATAGATTAACTCCATCATCCTCATTACTTCATAAGCATAAAAAAACCATGTGACCTGTTGATTTTCTCCATTAACTCATGAAAATTCTAAAAATCTCTGTGGTGAGTCACTGGAATGAAACATTTAAAGCAGTCGGTAGGAACAACAAAGAAACTTTCAGACTTATTTCATTCTCCATTTTGGCTGAACAAGAGTGTGGTCAAATGATTTGTAAGTAAATATAAACATATGCTCTAAAATGGAAATATCTGACATTTGAAGAAAAAAAAAGGCAAGAAATCGGGAGCAACACTAGTCACAGTACATTACTTCTGTTCAAAAGGCCCTGTCATTTGTTCCATTATCTGCTCAGTGTTCGTTTTGCAATAAAATACATTTTCCATACAGCTGTAGTAAAATGAACAATCTTTTCAATGTTACAAGAACTATTTTTGTCTGAAAAGGAGATTACTTATTAGTGGAATATTTTCCCCCAGCCTTTGCAGCTTTTTGTGGCTTGTAGTTTGAGTTTTCTACAGCATAAATGTTTTCCTCTCCTTACTCTTTTGGACCTGTTGCTTTATGCTGAAGAATTAATTTTTTAGATTTAATTTTTAGAGCTATTTTGGAGCTCTATGTAGTTAGGAAAAGAAAAGGAAAACAGTGAACTTTGATCTCTTCTTTCCTCAATGCAATAATGTGCAATTTCCTGTCTTACCTTCAGTACTGTTTTCATTTACATTATACTTTTTATTTTACAGCAGGGCAAGCACAAATAAAATACATTACTAGTTTCCTATTACCTTCCTGCACATGCTAGTGGAAGAGCACAATGCTGCCTTTATGTGAAAATGAAATCCTAAGCTTATCTCATTTCAGCATTAATAGCAAACTTGCTGACCAATATATTAAAATTATTGTACAAGAAAAACTGCTTCCTTGGCTGTTCATATTGAGTCAGTTTCATTCACTATGATTCTATATCTGAAAGCACAGACGGCAAAATATGAGGTTTCAAACTGAAATAACATATAAATATTTACAGGAAATATTTGTCTTTAGATATTTGGGAGTAAGGTTTTCTGGGATTCATTGTTCACGGAATTCAACAGTAATCTTGCCCATGACTAATGGAAACAGAATGTCATGGTCATGTCAGACTCTGACCCATACCCTGATTTGTCCTGATACCTAAAAGGAGATTCTTCCCTAAGAACTAGTTTCTATTTCTATAAAATGAGCTTGTGAAAAGTTGCTTGGCTGCTTTTGCTGCAGCATGGTGAATCGTAGAACTATCTGAATTGACTTTACTTCACTCTAGCTTCTTCGATGGTGGACACTGTTTTAGACTCCTTCATAAAGAATTGTGCCCTATACATGCAGTTTTGGCTACACATTTGACCAGGCAGATGATTCAAGTTAAGTTTTTTAGGTTCCATAGCTTGCTAAGCTCCTAAGACTAGTTCTCTTATAAGCCTTAAGCACTATGATACTTAGCACCACAGTGCTGCAATATAGGCCCTCAGTGCTGAGAGTGAGGCCTTTGACACCCAGCTCCTGCAGAAGTTTTATTAGTGCTGACATTTTAAATAAACAGGATGCTAAATACTTCCATGCCTCAGTCAGGAAAAAACGTGTCTTTCAAATCCTGTGCAATCTGACATATTCATCTGGATTTGTATTTGTTTACATAGATACAGGATCACAGACCAACCAACTAGACCAGTCCCTACCCAGTCAGAAAAAATTCTGTCTGGAGAAATGTTCATACACAGTATATTCTTACCAAAATTCATTTTCTCTTTGTTGTAGCAGGGAAGATCTTTGGTACCTGCAGATTCAGAGCTGGTGCCTAACCTCTGAGGTTAGAACCCCTGGACTTTGTATTTCAGCATTGTTCTTTTCTACATTTTGTCTAAGACATCATCATCAAGTAGAAAAACAATGATGACAGTGCTTTCTAGAGTTCAGCCATTGTAAGTGTTACATTAAGGCTGCATACCTAAAATTTATGCAATACTTGTATTGTAATTTGTTTTGTTTCCACCTGTATCTGTTGCTGCTAGCTGCTTAAAAACCCAGCATTCACATGCAAGGTATGGGTCACCCTCTTCCTTTAAATCTGTAAAGTGGAAGGTGTGAATCTTCCAGCTGAAGGATTCGCAAATGATTCAAACTGAAGATTATTGAGTTATTTTGTTGCTGGAGTCAGGACTTTAAGATTTGGAGGAAGACAACACTGGAATACTACATTAAAACCAGAAAAAGTACTACCATTGGAAGTGTCTCTGACTGACTCTTCCTATGTAAAACTTAGTAATGATAAAGCCAGATATCTCAGTTAGATACTTCATAAACATGAGATAAATTATCCTCTAGGGAAGTAACTCCACAAACACTATAAGGGGAGCTTAGTATGATTGGCTTCAAATCTGGAAACTATATTCTTAGTGTCAAAACTTTGATGGTTTTTGGTTTTTGCTCTCTACTTTAAGATATGATGCACCACATCACTGAACCTGGCCAGAATCAGGTACACCTAACAGGAACTCCATGCCAGCTTGTGGTTTGTACTGACAACCCTCAGCTCTGCAAGGATTGTCAAACATGCTGCCTGCAAAACTGGCAGTCTTCCAATCTGTCCCTCTGTTTGTGATAAAGATTAAGGTATGCCTGGGGACCTCTGATAGTTGTATGCAAGTAAAAAGCGCATTATCAGGTCTGACAGAAGAGCAAAAAAAGGTAGAGTTAGAAAGAGAAAATGGAATCCCCTCAAGCATGAAAAGTTGAGGCTGATAGGTAGAAACCTCACAGATTTGTAGATGATAGCAAAGAAGTGTCTGAAATCATACAGTCCCCATAAGCTTAGTACTTCTCAGTCTGTAATCAGAACAAGCCTCAGGCTTATAGGTTTGGACAGACATTTGTTGCAGGACTGTCTTTAATTGCCTGCATCTGATTCAATAGTTTCTTCTGTTATCATTGTGCATCGTTCATCACTGCCCCACTGCCTCAAAAAAATCACTGCCAGCAACAGAGATGAGCAGTCTGAAAGGGAAAAATTTCTATGTACATTTAAACAATTGAAGGTTTTTCAGCTTTTTATTTGCACTCCACCTGTAACAATTATCCTCATTTTGAGCAACAGTGTTATTGCAGACAATTATACTTTAAACAAAAATAAAGGGGATGAAATTGAATATGAGTTCAAGAACCAAGTATCCCACTTCATGTCCTTGTTTTACTAAATATAACTGGATCAACTCTTCCACAAGTTGCATTCTCAGGTGCCCTCTAGAGAGATTATCTTATTTTGCATACATATACATGTATATCAACACTATAAGGTGTTTTTCCCTAGTACCCTTCTAGGTATGACTTTAACAATAGGTAAATAAATATGTACTGTACAACTCTAATAGTAATGATTTTTAATTCAGGAAAATATCTAAAACTGTATCAAAAATTAGTATCTTATTTTGCTAAATGCTATGTAAAAACTATAAGAAAACAGTTTCAGCTCAAAAGTTTATACATTAAATCACTTCATGCACATCTGTTATGCAGAGCTAAAGGGAATCAGAAATGATTTGTAGGATCAAACAAGGCAGAGACCCTGTTGGTGGACAGAACTTCAATTCTGAAAAATGTATAGGCAATCCCAAATGAACTCTTTTTTCTTCTTTCAATTTAATTTGTATTTGTCCACTATTAACTCTGCAGTCCAGGTAGATTTTTCTCACTTTTATTTACTGAGCTGACCACAGCTATCAAGAAGGAAATCTTCTCAACCACAGATAAATCCTAGTTAGACTCTGGGAAAAAATTCACGGGAGAACATGTAGCATGCAAGGTAGTCCAGCAAACTGTCATAATTTCAAAACTTCATGATCCCCTAACTCAGTAACTATTATTGACAATGTCTGCAACCACACATTTCAAGTAAAACGCCATTGGCCAAACCAATATTGGGTTTCACAGATGATGTAAATGTAGATAACAAGTTGAATTATGAAATCATGGAATTGTGTAGGTTGGAAAAGACATCTAGTGCAGCCATTAACATGACACTTCTAAACTCAGCCATGTCTCTGAGTGCAACATCTACCACACATCTTTTAAATATCTTAAGGGGTGGTGACTCCACTGCCTCTCCAGTCAGCCTGCCCTGATGTTTGACAACCCTTGCTGTGAAGAAATTTTTCATATTATTCAAACTAAGCCTCCTCTGGTGCAACCTGAAGCCTTTTTCTCTTGTACTATTCCTTGTAAAGTGAGAGAAGAGCCCAAACCCTACTGGGATACAACATTTTTTCAGATAGCAGGAAGCAATAAGATCATCCCTGAGCTTTTTCTCCAGGCTGAATAACCCTTAGCTGCTTCTCATCATACTTGTTCCTGGGTTGGGCCTGAAGAAATCCTGCAGTGAGGAACCTCCTTGAAGTAAGCTGGAATGAGTACTGCCTTGGCAGTGACTTCATGTTGAAAATACATTTCTTTACCTTCACCATAATCACTACTGAATGCAGAGAGCATCCATCTTAGCCCCCTTTGCTGGTTCCCCACCCCACTTGGAAGAACAGTCTTGCTGAAGCTGTGTCCTCTGTCTAATAATTTACTTACTCATGTGCAGGCCTATAATCTTCTTGGTACCAGCCACTATCTTTTGATCAACTTTCACCATGTACAAAAAGTTTCTACAAGCAAGATTCATGTAACTTGCTAATGTACAGTTTTTCCTGTTAATAACAGATGGCAAGGATTGTCATCTTACTGACATTAATATGTTCCCCACTCCCACTGAGCCACCCAATGAGTCCCTGTTAGCTGGTAGGAATCAGCCAGTTGGAGTAGAATCAACCTCCATTATTTCTTGGGGCAATTCCTTCTTGAACTTGTTTTTCTTTTCTGATTAGCTTTTATTTTTGGTCCTTGGGGTTTATATCTTTTTTATATTTTTATTTTGAATCCTCCAGTTGATAACCATGAGTCTTTCAGCATTCTTTCTGTGTTTTTACTTTTCTTATCTTGCATAGATTTACTTTACATTTTGTCTTAGAGCTTAAGTAACAGATTACTTTGTAAAATCAAACCAATATGGCACAGCTGTGACTCATAAAACTGAATTTTTGGTCACAGAGAGGTGAAACTCAAGGCTGTGGGTTAGCTGCCTATTCAGAGTCCTTGTGTATTAGTTTCTCTGGTATAGCCTTGACATTTGAAGAGGGTATCATGCAGAGGAATGTTTTGAAAATACATAGGTTACTACTAGATTTGCAGTTTGTGTGTGGATAATCACTTTGAGAGAAAGCAGCATTGAAAACTGACCTTGCATCCCTGATGTTAGGAACATGTTACTGTACTTGTAGGTGGCTCATCATAATTGGCATGGGGCCCAAAATACAGAGAAGTATGTAAAACTCTTGAGGGACTACTAATAGTTTGCTAATCTGCCTTGAGATTTCCTTGATTTCCCCAAACTCCCTTCCCCTTTGCTTGTTTGTTTTAAGCAGGCAGCTGGTTCATATTTCTAGGTCTGCTGAAGTACCATTTCAGCTCTCTGGTCAGGTTTTCCCTAGAACTAACAATTCCTCAACTGCTGAAATGGATAAAGAATATGGGAGCCTCCAATTCATCTTGTACTTTTCATTGCTTTTCACAGTCATGACTACAGGATGGAAAAGGACACCCTGCTGAGAAACACTCTGCTGTCAGAGCAATTTACATTTTGCATCCCTTTCTCTTGGCACTGGCTGTTCAAAAGATCTGGTTATAGCACATGTTCTCTCCAGGAGCTTTGTATGAACACCTGAACAGACGTCCCTGAAGAAGGTGATGATGTAGAAGACACCGTGAGCTTTTGCACTTCTTTAGTCAAGTTATCAGAATAGAAATACCATGGGAGCTCTCTGGGGTATAATCACAGCTAAACAGAGGCAAAAAGACCATCTTTGTTGTTCTCTTTCTTTTTTGCATTCATGGAGTCCCAGAGCCCAGCTTATGCAGGCGTATACTGAGAACTGATGGTTTGGAGCAGTTTTAAATACCTATCCCTGAGTGAGTATTCTGGCCTCTGCCAATCCTACAGTGGAACTACAAGTGGAAACAAAGGTCTAGAAACTGTATCTGCACATCTGCATGTCTCTCCTCCTCTTCAGCCTTCCTCATACATTTTACTTTCTGTAAGAAGAAGTCTCAAAATTGTGGGTTATAATGTAGCTGCAGAATGACCAGAGCTGTCCAGACTTTTCCAGGAGACAGAGTTTAATATTTCTTCTACTATTTGCCTTTTATGTGGCTGCTAGATGAATAAACAGTGAAGTTCTGGGCCCCTCAGTTTAGGAAGGATGTTGAGACGCTTGAGCGCGTCCAGAGAAGGGCAACGAGGCTGGTGAGAGGCTTGGGGCACAAGCCGTATGAAGAACGACTGAGGGAGCTGGGGTTGTTTAGCCTGCACAGAAGGAGACTCAGAGGTGACTTTATCACTCTCTATAACTTCCTGAAGGGGGGCTGTGGTCAGATGGGTGATGGTCTCTTCTCCAGGCAGCAACGGACAGAACAAGAGGACACAGTCTCAAGCTGTGTCAGGGGAAATATAGGCTGGATATTAGGAAGAAGTTTTTCACAGAAAGAGTGGTTAAGTACTGGAATGGTGTGCCCAGGGAGGTGGTGGAGTCACCATCCCAGGATGTGTTTAAAAAAAGACTGGATGTGGCACTTGGTGCCGTAATGTAGTTGAGGTGTTGGAGCATGGGTTGGACTCGATGATCTTGAAGGTCTCTTCCAACCTAGAAATTCTGTGATTCTGTGATTAATGCAGGTAGTATTCGCCAGATTAAGCAGTTGGGGCAGTGTATTCTTTGCACACACCTGATGTGAAAGGAGAGAATTAGTCCCATAAGATATATAATATTAGCATTTATTTTTGTCTACAATATATGTGTGTTGCATGATTTCTGTCCCAACTTTTTCTCTAAAAATGAATCTGGTCTCACATTATCTCTGTTCTTGCAAACAGCACAACTTGAAAAGTTAAAATAATTCCTATATGTAACAAAATTAGTAGCTCTCCGGAGGTTTCACCCTGTTAGATTTAGAAGATGCTGACTTAAGTCTGTTTGTAAAATATTTTGCTTAAATTAATATCTTTTGTACTGATTGCAAAAATGTGGCGTTTATTTTTAATATTTTAAATATCTGACCAAAACTGATTCATTAATATTATGGGCAGAAAAAAAAATCCCATTCTCTTTTAAGATTGTACAAAAAATGAGTCTAAATGTATTGTTGTCACTAAATGAGTTTTAATCTTGAGATGAGTTAGATTTTTATATTTATTTAGAATTCAGTAACTCACCACCTTTATAAGAAATTAGAGCTGTAAAGAGTGTCTGACAGACAAGCTCTGCCTTTCTGTTCAGAACAGGTTGTCTATTGATTTGAATTTTTTTTATTTGATTGGTTTGATTTTTTCTTAGAGTGTCTGGGTATTCCTCAACCCTTTTGAGTAGAGCACCTCCAGGAATACAAAAAAGAAAAGAGGAATATCTGGGTGGATACATTTACAAAGCTGCCATCACTTCACTCTGTTGAAGCTAGGTTGAGCACTAGTAGAGGGTCAGTAATTTCCTGAAGAATAAAATATTTCATGATCTGTGGCTTTCACAGTATGTGATACATATATATAATGTGCTGAATGTCACAGATGTGCTCTGACCCTTCCTGGGAGTTTGTTATACATTTTTTGTGCCCTTTTTTTGTGTATAATGGCACAATTCCACATTACTGTTCTGTCCTCTTTGGGATGGTGGCATCCATTTCACAGTCTGACAGAAGTTACTTCTCATTTCCTGGTCTAAAACTTCCTCTCCTCATGGGAGAGCTTTACTTCTCTATCTCTCTTACATTAATACTGGGAACATTGTAGTTTTATTGGTTCCTCTATTTTCTAGTGCTCATTTTTTATGTAGGCCATTCCATATGAAGTTCAAGGATAAGTCTAGAAACTGTACAACTTTCACAGTTCCACCAAATTTCAACAGCTCATAGCCATTTAGCTTATTTATAACTGTCTGGTAGACTGTTTTATGTAACTTTTACTTCAGGCTTTCACAGTTCCCAAGACAAATACTGCTGTTTATTGAAATGACCAGCAGAAGCACAGAGCAGCTTTAAAGATTTTCATTTATTTATCACTTTTTTTTTTTTTCCTATGAACTGGGTGCTCTTTCAAAATTGTTATTCATGTAAAAACCTTGATACAGTTCCTGAGAGAACTTTTTGAAGGTCAGCTAAGAAAATATGAAGAATTAATAGAAAAGTTTCACATTTTGGTCATTTTTAGCAAATCAGCTTCTAGAAAAGGTGAGGTTGTCATCATATGCTCAACAATATAAGTAACATTTTGGAGGAACTTTACTTTCCCTTTTGAAGAGAAATTCTTCAAGAACCACCAAGGGCCGTTTTCGCTGGTATGTCCATGACAATTTTTTCCTGTATTGCACTGCACGATAATCCATGACAGATGACTGGCAGAAAACATGGATATTTATCTTGGTTCAGATAGGGGAATGTCATTGATTTATGAATCAGCTTAAAGTTTAAGGTATAGGTAGGGGACTAGAAAAACATTTTCATAGAATGAAATCTCACTGCGGAAAGACCACTGAAACAGCTCCATGATTATTAGACTTACAAGGGGACACAGCAATATAACTTGTTGAAATCTTCATTATCTGTGCTATGTTACATGAAAAAGACAAAGAGAAATCTTAATGTTGGCATACACAAACTGAAAATATAAAAACAGCACACTGGCATCACTTAGGTTTAGTGAGATAATGTCTGGACTGGAATGTTAGTATAGTCTGCTCAACAAAGATGTCAAGGAGAAATAGAGCACTCCAGAACTATGAGATGGGAAGCACAGTGAGATTTGCTTGGAAGGAAACAGGGATGTTGTAGAAGTCTATCCTAGAACCTTACACTAGCAGGTAGATTAGGTTTTTCTTTGACCATAGGATAAATATATTGGCAACAGCAACATTCATTCCTTGATTACTGTTTGGAGAAACATTAACCAGATCACATTAAAAAAAAAAAAAA
>VXBB01004417.1:0-15202 GCA_013399915.1 Illadopsis cleaveri
CAAGATTTCATTCCCTTCCCTGAATGGAAAGTTGGTTTTTTTTTTGATGCATCAAGGACAATGGAAAAATGGAGAATATCATACATCTACCTAAAGTTCAAGGTGAGAACTGGGTTGGAAAGAAAACTGAGACCAGTGTGACCAGGGACACTGGAGCCAGAGTTCCACGGTGGAGCAGGGGCACATAGAGAGGGGGTTTGGCAGCTCTTTTCTGTGAGCCAATCCTGACTGCACTGCTTCTGCAGAGTAGCACAATATACAGCAGCACAGGCACATATTCTGCAGGTGCTGCACCTCAAAAAATTAGACAAAAAAAAAAAAGATAAGCCAGTGAAGGCTGATGCAAGTTAGACTCCCTAAGAGGGGGCTGGGCAAAACCAGAGAGGGTTGCTGCTCTTTCCCTGAGGGACACTAAACACTGCTGTCCTGGATACAACCAAAGTGAACAGAACCCTGCTTTTGACCAGGAACAAACACAAACTGCTTAAGGAAAGAGTCCAGTGCCAGGTTGGATGGGGCCCTGAACAACTTCCTCTAGTAGAAGGTGCCCTCAAACCATGACAGGGGGCTTGGAGCAAGATGATCTGTCAGCTTTCCTCCAACCCAAACCATTCCATGAGTCTACAATAAGCAAGAGAGCACAAATAATGCCAGCATCCCTTCATCTCCTCTGCCAAGAACCAGTTAATTGATTTGCTGAATTAGAAATGTAAATGAGACTCATGATTTTAAATAACCATTAATGGACTTATCCCTCATGCATTTATGCAGACCTCTTCTTAAACATAACTAATCTTGACTTTCAGAAGACTTTGTGGCAGAGTAAGCTTAACAACTTAATTTTCAGTTTTCCTAGGAAAAAAATTTACTTCCTATTGTTGCTCCTTCAACCTAATCTTTTCTTTTTGGGTCCTTCCAGTTGCAAATCTATGCCTCAAACTGTTTTCAGATCTATCTGCCACCTTCAATTCTTCTGGATCTCTTGTCTGTTAAAGAATAGAAGCTGATACCTCATAGCAATATCTGACAGTGTCCCAGGACAGCAATGCTCCTCCAGTTCCCTGAGATTACCTCAGTTACATTGGTGTAAAATTTGAATTCCATTTCTTAAGAGGCTAATATGAAAGCTACCCTTAGGAACCAATTCCAGAGTCAAGTCCTGAGGGCACACAAATTCAGATGGGTACATGGGCACTGCTAAAGTTGAGCTCTTGTAAGTGGAAAATTTACTCTTTTTTTTTGTTGTAAACTGATGTTGAAAGAAAAGCTTTTGTAAAGCTTCAGTCAAAAACATAGCAAGGGAAAAAAGATCTTTAGCAATGGGCCTAATGCCAGTAAAGTGTGCAAGAAGCACATGAATAGCAGCATAAGGTAAAGCTTACAATTATTATAATCCCACCAGGCTGCTCAAAATGCTCTCTTTCAGTAGAGGAAAAAATAATTCTGCTTTTATGAGGGAATATTCATCCTCATCACTGTTCATTTTTAAGTACTCAGAAGGAAAACAAAATCCAATTATTTTTTCTGTTATGGTATCACATATGATCCCCTACCAGGGCTCTAATGAGAGAGGTATCCTTCGAGCACTAAATGGGATCTCGTGCTTGAAGCTCTTACAAAATGAGTTGCCAAAAAATCTGATGTGAAGAAGAGAAGCAGCAAGTGAGACTCTAGTCTTTGATTCTTTAGTTCCTTTCAGTGTTGGAAGCTGTTTAATAACTCACAACCATTTCTATATAGTCAGGAAAGTGACTTCTGCTGCTACCTCAATAGGTAACCACCAGCCCCAAGTAGGGATTTTTTTTATTTTTTACATATATATATATTAGTCAGTTCATGTTTTTCCTCTGCTTTGCAAATAATTTGTGTAGTAGCTCCATGAAAGTTACACTTATTTAGTTGAGTCAAATTACACAGTGTTTACACTCAACCAAGTGATCAGGAGGGCCAAGAGGGACTTTGAATCATAGGAGTGGGTAAAAAGGTCATTTCTAGAGCAGTGCCCTGCCCAGGCAGGCCAAATATGTGGCCACATTCATCCTCAATTTAAGATTACCACAGGCTTAGAAACCATTCCTGACATGACAGTGCTTTTTTAAAAAATAATAGTATTTTAACTTCTACTCTTTGTGTCCAGAATAAAATAGAAATCAAACACAAGCAATGGAAAGTGAAGTATAAAACTCAGCCAAGATACATTACAGTGAATGCATCTGGTCACCATAAAGAAGAGCAAAATCAGTTCCAACAAGGTGTCATACAGTTTCTGATGAACCTGTCCTTTATGAAAGACATTACTAATTTTTCTTCTGAGACAGGCCTTGCAAAGCTAAGTAAAATCACTCAGCTAAACTGTAAAAGTACTTTAAAGAGTCAGGCTGATTGATAAAATCAAGGGCTGCCAAGTGACCTGAACAGACATACAGAAAATACCATTTTATTCTCCATTTGTCCACGAAGGCATGTTCAAGGTTGTGATTCCCCCATAAATTGGCTATGCTATTAATAGTCACAGAGGCATTACTGCCAAAATAGAACAGGAACCACAATTTCAGCAACAACTAAGTCAGCAATACAACATTTGAAGCAAGTAGCTGTCAGAAGTTGCTCTCAAAAATTCCTTCAATCTTTCTGTTACTGCGGTAGTGGAACAGGTGATGCCCCCTGGTAGCCAGAGCATTGTGATGGGCTTGGTGTTTAATGTTCATGCTGATTCCACACCTTTTACCACCTCCCTGGACTGAGCTTAAACAGAACAAAAGGTTTATATAGAAATAGGAAGTAGCATGGACAAATCCAAAGTGTCTTTTGAGCTGTGCAGATTCACTACAGCAAACAACTGAGCCAAGGTCCTCCCTTATTTTAGGGCTCTTCAAACAAGGAATTTGCACCAAGAGTAAATTTGTGCCAATACTTTTAGGTATGTGAAACAATTCTGCTTCTGTTGAGTGGGATTTGACAAAAAGCACTGAATCAAAGACCATGGGAGCCAACCAATACTTTGAAATTCTAATTGCTGTTATTCAAGAGGCTGAGAGAATGAGGAAACAGAACCTGCTTTGTACAATGGCCTTGCATTGTTTCCAGCAGAGGGGATAGAACTGCTTTGCTTCCCATTTTACTATAAAAACGGATTGCAGAAAGTTTCACACACAAAAAAAACCCCAAAAAACAACAACAAACCACCACAAAAACCCCACAAAAATACCCCCACAGTGCAGACACTATTTTAGTTTCCTTTCTCATATTTTCAATACAATCAATGCAAAGCTAACTGTTTTGCACTGTCCTCAATAATTAAATAAATTGAAAGCTATATTGATTCTCAGCTACATTTGCATTTCACATCTTCCCAAATTACTTTAGGAATCATGAAATGAGTAACATTTTTTCCAAAATACTTAAGACATGCACACACTGTACTGTTACTTGATTTTGATGCAATCTGTGCTTACATTCAAGACCTGGTAAAGTTGAGCCACTGAGAAAACACAGTGGGGGCTTCTACAAACAAAGATTTATGTGTGCAACAAACAAGTGTGCTGCAACAAATTCATGGTCTGTACACTGACCTCAGTCTCTCAGGTTAATATCAGCATCTTCTTAATGGACTACAGTAGAAAATAAGATTTCATGGACATTGCCCCTGAGACACCCAATCTTTAGTGGCATCATCAAACAATTACAGCACTATGGAAACTCAACCGAGGGTGAGAAGAGAAGACAGAGAAAAAACATAATTTACTGTAATTAATATTATATTAATAGCATGCATTTCACACACTCACTGAAGCAGGAACCATTGCTTTGTTCCTGGATTACAATGGAAAACCTGGGGCATTGTGCACTCAGTGCACACGGTGGCAGCTCCTGCAGTGCTGCAGCAGGCAGGGAATGACAGGCAGATTCCCATGGTCAGGTGAGCAACTCCTTCCTGCTCCTGTTAAAACCATCTCACTGCTCTTTCTGGTACCAGTGCAAAGCAAGAATTCTGTTCATGTTTCCATGGACAGATATTTCCCTCTGTCACTCCCAGGCAGCTTCAGCTCTACTTGAGAGAAACAAATGTGAAAGGGTAACGCTAAAGTCTGAAATAACAGATCTGGTTGTGAGTAAATCCAGTAAATCATAGACATTATCCAGGTTTTGAGGAGAAAGTTCTCTAACATGAGGATCTGTTTTCTAGTTGGGACTAAGACAAATAGATAATTTCCACTTGCTTCATTTACAGCCATACCATCCTGCAATTTATTAATCAGTATTGATAAGTTAATTAAAAAGCTTGATAGCTAGTGGAAAAGGTATCATTTTGTATTTAGACTTAACTCCCCTTCTTTGCTGTTTCATTAACATCCTGCCTGGATCCTTCCTTCCTTTTGCCTCTTCCATCCTTTAGAGGCACATTTGGGACATTTCAGATCATGTGTCTTGCTGGCCCATTTCTCCTGAAAATAAGTTTTAAATCTTTTTTTTGCTCAGCATATTCCAGTTTAAATAATAAACCCAGGTAAAATTAAAATGCCTTTTTTTTTTTTTATCTTTATCAGATATAACATCAGCAGAAAAGTACTAACCTAGATCTCATAGACAGGAAAGTCTGCACCAAGAACTTTTGCTTGAAAGTCTCTCAGAAAAACTAAAATGGAAGATGAATTCATGAGCTAAACAAGTGGGTTAAGACAGTATATTATTTCTAGTACAGGAAGGCTGTTTCCTGGGCAGCAGATCAACATCAGCAACAACGAGAAGCTGCAGTCCCCCATCTGCAATTCTTGTGTCAAGAGCTGAACGTACACACACATAAGATAATACCATTTATTTCTAAAGACACACTACAGATCTTCCTTGTGCTTGATCAACTGTCTATGAACAAGTTTTCTCTTTAGATAATTAATAAGGCTCACAGCTACAAATTGCCTAAGTTCATTTACTACTTTGATTCACAGCCAATACTTATCAGACATTTAAGCTTCTAAGGTGAATCGAATCATCTGCTAATCTGTTTGCTGATAAGTGGGAACTAGACAAGTTTTGATTTAAATGAGAAGAAGGCTGATCAGAGGTGAAAATCATATTAAATGTTAATTACTGTAAAAAATTGATGCAACAGTTTAAGTCATGCTTAGGAGTGAATATTTGATTCCTTTTATGTTCAAGGCTAGCAGACACCTGTTAGGTAGCTTGGGAACACAGACTTCCAAATCATTGTTATAACCAGCCAATGTACTGTCTAATGAAAAAACATTATGCCTGATGTAATTCTAATTACAGAATTATTGTGTGCTCATACTTGGGCCTTTTTACAGTACACTAACAAAATCCAGTGTGCTACAGACTCAGAGTTTGCCCTGCAAACAATTACACACTCAAGCAGCCTTCCTCTTAGGAGAGGTTCCACTTCAGTGGCTTTAATGAGACAGTTCATGTGACCAAAATTCCTGTTACATAGATCAGAAATTTCTCTCCTCAGTATTTAACCTTTGGGATTTTTTTACATTAACAGTGTTGATTTAAATTTGGAGTGTCCCCCTGAAGTTTTGGTTTTGATTTTTTTTTTTCCCCATTTGCTTATCTTTGTCTGTTCAGTAAATTGGCGGAGCAGATCTATTTCAGACTTCTCAAAATAAAGAAAAAATTCATTGCCTCTGTGTTTTAAAACAATGGCCCAGTTCATAATAAACAAAAAAAATTCCAAATGTTACTTTAGGGGGAGGAAAAATAAAAAATAGAAGCCTGAAATAGAAAAATACTAATACTTCTTTTTTATAACAATAATAATAAAGTTATTATCATTACTAAAAGATTCTTCACTAAAATTTGAATTTCTTGCTATCTCGTATTAGCTTTATGTCATCCACAGATCTGAACAACACAGTGTTTTAAATACTCAGGACAAGCTGATGTGATTTCCTTGTTGGCTTGACACGCAGCAGGAAACCAAGATCCGGAACACAACAGCTGCTTTTCCCTCTCTTTGTCCCCTTCAACCTGTTTCCTTCAGCACACCAAGCATCCAGCAAATAATGAAAAACCCAGCTGCTAATCTCAGCATACTGCAGTATAAATCTTGAGGTTGCCCTGGAAGTGAGTAGACATCATCCCTGAGAGAGTGAAGATTTATCAGGACACGGCTGGGTCTCTCAGCCCTGCTCTGCCCTCCCAATACCTGAGTAAGGAGATGTGGCACAGACATAGGAGGTGGCTGTGGGCAGTGGCCACAGGGTTCAGCCAGAGACATGTCAAGCCTGCCCTGGTATTTGAGCTAGGCTCATTCTGTATGAGAACTGCTGACTCAAGCCTCTTTAAAAATAAATAAATGAAATCTGAGGACATGGCTCATTAAATGCATTTTCGATTGGCATTGGAATATACATCTCTTTAATCAAGTCACTCAAAACTTGCATGTAGCCACAGAGTATAAATTGTTCATCATAACTTTTCCAAAATCCTTCTAGAAAGAAGGTCCATCCCTGGGTCTGAAATATTTCTGTACCACTTTTATTACATTCAGTAGGATTTGAACACTTATGTCTGTGGAGAGTATGACATTTATACTCTAATGAAATTCAACATTTATAATGCCAGGATATTTATTTACTGCCTCCCATAACTTACAATGGTGCTGTTTTTTATCTTGTATTTCTGATACACTCTCCATTATGGCTCATTTATGAAAATACCCTGTGCCATCAAGAGTTCTATTCCTCTTTAATAAAAGAGTCAGCAACTAAAATTACAACTATAGAGAGAGACCAGACTTGCTGACCTGTGACAGAGTGCAATCATAGAGAAAATATATACTAGTTTTGAATTATCATGACGATGTGCAATGCAGACTAATTTTTTTATTATTATTACTTTTTACACAGTCTTTATATTAATTTGTTTAAATGGACTAGAGAAGCACTTGAGGACAGTTCTTATTTATCTCTAAGATAAAACACCTGGGTTATCAATGTCACAGACCTCAATACTGTATGAGGTGTACAACAGGGTCCACACTGGACATTGTGAAAAAGAATTACTTTGCTTTTTCTCTGTCTCCACTGCATTCATATGAAAACTTATGAGATTTCTGAGATATAAAATCTGGAAGTTTAGACTGGAATATCAGTCCATTTTTCAGACAAAGAAAAGGACTGATGGGCCCTTAAAAACCAGAAGAGGGGTTAATCTCTGTTGGGGAGTAACTGAAGAACCAAGAGTGATCTTAAACTAACAGAATAAAGGCAAGCTAATAAAGGAAAAAATGAAGAATAAAAAAAGTCCCAAGATTTCATGAGAGTTCAGCTGAATTAGGAAAGAAAGACCAGAAATGCTTCAGTTATCACTGTATTAATGACAGCAATCTGCAAAACAAAGGAAAAGAAATTGGAAACTCAGCAGTGGGAAGAAATTTCATATAATTAGCATTAGTGAAGCCAGATGGGATGGTTTGCAGCATCACTGAAATACTAAAAATCCTGTTTTATAATCTGCTTAAGGGCAAAAATGGGTGGGTGATAGAGGTGGAAGTGTATATTAAAGACATCATTACTTGTTTTATGCTTAGTAATTACTGTGGAGTGCCTGGGTTGAATATGCAGCAGTGTTTCCAGCAGCAGCTTCCCAAAAGAGGCACAGATGTAGCAAACGCAGCTGGGGAACAGGATGGGAATCTCCTCCAGCACCTTTCTACATTATGCAGGAGAAAGCTTCTAACACAGGGCTTTGGTGTGAAAAACACACAGAAGTTACTGGTGCCTTGCAGTGTAAAATTTGTGTGAGTTACTTCAAGTTGCTCTTGAGAACAGATATTGAAATGAGCTACCAGTGCATTAGTTAGCTCTATATACAGCACCTCCTAAGCTAAAGCATAGGTTCAATCTTGGCACCAAAGTCTGAATTCATGTTGAGACAAGTGACCATAAAATACAATGTTTGATGCAAGCAAAGGTAGAACAACATGGCAAAATATTAATTCAGAGGTCTGACATAGTCCAAATGAAAGGTAGGAAAACTAATGGATTCTTTATTTCTTTACATTATCCTCTCAAGGTGGGAACAGTTTCAGAAAACAAACCTAACTCCTACAAGGTGTGCAGTCTCTAACATTGAGACACTTGAAGCCAAATGGAATCAGTCATGGAATCATAGAATATCCTGAGTTGGAAGGGAGCCACAAGGATCAAAATTCCAAAGTTCAGAGAGTTGTATAAAATAGTTATCAGGTCTGAGACCCAGATAACAGATACAAAAGTTGCAAGCAGACACAGCACTTTCCAGGTAACCCCTACAGAAAACAAGAATGGTCTTCCTACATTAATATTTTCACCACAGTCACTCACATCACCCAGCCGAGTCCAGAGACCACCTCAGGGCCTGGTTTTAAAGGCAGAATCCAGATCCAAGAGCAGAGTCTAGAAAAATACTCCATTTATTACCTTGATATTGCATAGTCTAGCCTGATGTGTTCGTACCAGAATGTTTCTGTTATCATCAGTCAAAATTACACAGAATACCTCAACAGGCAGCTGCAATGTGTTCAGCCTTTCCAGTGTGCTTAATGACACATGTATCTGTGATTAGAACTGGAAAACTTCATTTACCTAGTAGCTTGTTTTAATAAAGGTATCTTCCTATGATTAGGCAGCCCACATAGAATTCATAAGCAGGAAGAGTAGCTGATGAGAAAAGCTATAAGCTCTTACATACTGTCCTGAATTGTAAAACACCCCAAGAGAACTCACCAAGGAAAAATTACTATGCACTGTGAATAAGCACCCAGCACAGCACTCGCTCTTTGCATTTCAGATTTGATAATCATCCCAGGAAGTCTCAGCTTCACCAGAAAAATGCATTCAGTCCTATAGTTCAAATGTCTATGAGACCTGCTTGCTAAAACAAATACATTTTTCAGCCTAGTTTTCCAATATAATCCCCACAGAGAAAACTCCAATGTAGCATTGCATAGAAATGTATTTTGTGCCTATATCACGTAAGTCCTAAAGCATATTATTGATTTCTTCAGTTCAATAGAAGGAACTGAGTTACAGACTGAGTCTTAACTGGAAACCCTGATGTTAAGGTCATTACTTTCAAAACACCAGATATTACAGCCCAACCCACACAACTCTTGAGCACATAGCAAAAAGTTGAATCTCCAAGGTTATTTTGGAATTCATTTAAAAGCAGCTGAAAACATCCTATTTCAATATCAGAAAACATGATTGGGTGCTTTGAAGGCAAAAACTGCTCACAACCATCAAATTCCAGGATTTTTGCTCCTTTCAGTCCAGCTGTTTGTTATCTCTGTAGTGCTAACAATAAGATTCCTGGGTTTTTCGGGCGGGTTTTGACTGACAAAATGGGCTTTACAATGAATCTTTCCTACATATCTTTTATAACTTTTTGTGAGTGTGATTTAAGTGAACAGGAAAAAGTCTAACACAAAAAACTGAAAACACCTAAATTGAGAAAAACACTTAATCTGCTTGACAGACTTTTTGTTTTCCCCACATTTTCAAATGCCTTAGAAAATAAAGTCCTTGTCATTGGAACAGAGGAAAACAAATATAGAAAGAGGAACATGTGGTCTTAATTCAAATTTCAAAGAGAGAATTTAGACAATGAGGAAATTAAATGACACCAGATGAGAGAAGATTCAGTGTTTTGGTAAGAAACTGTCATTTAATAAATTATAGAAAATATCCTGGTGCTATAACTATATTCCATCTGTTGGAGCTTCCTGATAAATACAGAGTCTGAGAGTGGATTGAAGCACTGGAGGTTATACTCAATGAACCAATCTGCTAAACCTTTATACTACTACCATCTTAGATAAGGGAAATTAAGTGGAAATATAAGCATGTTCAGATTTCCAAAGGGTACTTGATGAGACTCTATGATTTAAGATTGCTTAGTAAATTGGGAACCACCAGGTTAATTAGGACAATTTTCGTGACAGGCAATGTCTCAAGAGCAGGAATTCATGCATTAGCAATTCAGAAGTACAGTGGCAAGTACAGGAATCACTTGAAAAGTCTAGAAAGTAATAATAATAAAAAAAACACAACAGAGCACATCATCTAAAGTGCCAAAGATTTGACATGAACTCACATGGATTGTAAGCATGAAAGGCTGAAGAAGAGAAAAACCAAGAAACTGACATATTGGAGAAGTGATCAAAAATAAACTACACAGTTCACCAAAAACTTCAAAAAATTACTTCAGAAAAATATGCATCTACAAAATGTTGATGGGGAAGAGCTGCTTGCTCACAGAGTTTTGGAAAAGGACTAAGCATGGATGATAAACAGCACTGATACCGTGCCATGGTTAAATAAAGCATTGTAGGTGTGCTCTACATCTTTATTACAGATTACATGGAAGCAGCAGCCTGAGCCACAGAAGGAAAACATTCAGGCTGGCTCTCAGGAAAATGGAGAGTGTAATTGGGACATGAGGATCAATAATACACTGAAATACACTCTCATCATCAGTGCAATGGATGGTTCTTCATCCAAGATTTAAGAGGAAAAAATAAATTATAGAAAATATCTTCCCTACAAACATACTTTCTGTGTCAGGCAGAGTGCTCTTTCTATTCCTTACATACATCCAGTGGAGAAAAACAGCCTTCCACACAGGGGATAGATAAGAGCCTCTTTAAGCTTTTATTCTGAAATGCATTCCAAAAAGGCTCTGTCTCTTTTCTGACTAACAGAACTTGGGAAGACAAGCTATCTAATCTAGGAAACCCTTGAATTTAAGCATGGTGAATACTGCACTATGACTCTTACTTGGATCACCAGGATTTGTGTTAGTTTCACAGTAGTTAGGGCAAAGACCTTCACTAATCTATAAATGTGAAACTAAGTTTGACTGAAGTTAACAAGGAAAAACAAAAGCTGGCACAAGCAGAGGTAAGAAGGCATAAACCCCACTGCTGGAGAGCTCATCCCAAACCTGCATGAACTACTGAACACTACAGACAAAATGCTAAGTACCAAGGAGATTGCAAGTGCTTCAACAGAAGGAGAACGCAGTTCAGGGCAAATTAATTTAGAAGCAAACAACCAATCTGCCCATATCCTACCCAAAAGTGGTTTGAAAGGTCTTGTGAGACCATGTAACAACTGGCAGAGAAACATCCTGTTGCAGTTTTGTAGAAGTTCCTGTGTTTTTAACAATGGGAGGGTAGCACATCTCTGACACTTGGCATCCTGGACACACACGACACTGTTACTGGCTGGGCAGTATCTGACATCAAAACCTCACAGCCTCTGAAGGACATAAATGTGAAAGCTGTTAAAAGGCTCTGAAAGATCCTTTAAAAGATGATTTCTTATTGAGGGAAAATGAAAATGCTGAGCTAGCCTAACATAAAAGATTTATTTAAACTGTAAAAAACCAGAGGTTAAAAGAAACAAAGTCAGATCATCAGATGGTGTCAGCTGGCAGAACTCCATTGGCTTTAAAAGTAACTGCACCAATTTCTGTTAGTTCAGGATTTTCTTGGCCCTTACCATGCTCCATTAAGGATATCTATTCTTAAAAAGAAAAAAGGGGCCAACCTGTTAGGACTGGTCACTATACCATATACAGAGAAAAAATAAAAATTTGGAATACACATGAAGCAAGAAAAATTCAAGATGTGATTGTCTGACTGTTGACCAATACTGTTAGCTGCATTTTAACAACATGACAGAGGGAAGAGGAAAAAATGCAGCCAAGAATATTTTTAATAATGATGCACTAGTGCTACAAACATTTTGATATCTAAAATAAACTAGAATTATTTAATAGATTTAGTTTCAAGTCAGCATACATAAAACTCCTCAGTGCCTGTTTACTGGTATTTTCAAATATTCACAGTATCAAGTTTATCTTCCTTTTGCTAAATTTTACAGTAAAATTTCTGGAGCCTCTGGTAGGAAGAGCTTATGCTAAACATATCTGGTAGGTATGCTCGTGGCAGAGAAAATTGCTTCCCATGGATATTTCTCATTTAGTGTTTATCATCCCCTTGTGGGGGCTCTGCTTTCTTCTGGGAAATGGGAACCACAGGCCAAGACATTCTCAAGCATCCACTGCAAACACAAACTCCATCACCTCAGCCTGCCTTGATGGATGGGATGACCCACTCTGGTAGGCAAAATAATGTAATTTTCTTGATCATGTATTTTCAAACAGAACAGATTTTTAAAGATTTGAAATACTCCAACACAGCTACATGTAAGTCACTTCCCATTTGCATTCCTCAGGGGGTTTTTCCCCTTTTTAAAATGAATCCTGGTATAAAGCCCTCACCTCTAGAAGGTCTTTTTGCATAGTGAGTTGCACTTTGTCCTGTCCACCAACAGAAAAGTACAGCTATATTATATTTCAATCCACAGGACTTTACAAGCTGTACAAGACATTTGCTACCCTTTTCATCTAAGCTGAAGATGTTATTTGTCTTTTACAGTCAATTCCATTGAGAAACATCTATTTCCACACAAAACAGAACTTCTGTGTATCTGGAAGAAACAAGAAATAGGAATATTTTTGTGCTCATGCAACCCCAGTGTCAATTCAGCATAAGAAAAGCATCTCTCCATGACAGGAAAGATTCCTATGTCTGATTTTATTCTCTGTGCTCAGGAATATCCAAGACAGAAATCATAACTATCTCTGTATGAGCTGACAGGCTGCAACAATATTTGCCTCAGTTGATTACTTAGCTCTGCCAGGGATCCCATTACCACAGTCCCTGGCTCTGCTTGCCAGCCTCTCTTCTGAGAGTCTGAGACATATTTGATTTCCTCTAAGATTCACACTCACCTTTAGGGTTTTGGTTCTGGTTTTGGGTTATGTTGTTGTGTTTTTTAATAAGCCTGTCAGAGCCCTAGAGCAAGTATGTCCAAATCAGGCTGAGTGACAAATTGTTGTAACACTGTGTTTCACAGACAGATAAACTACCAAGATGTGGCTGTGATATGCTTAAATCACAGTTTAAGATCAAAAGGAGAATTATCTTGACCTCAAAACCACACCTGTCTGATGTCAAGACAAACCACAGTTTACACAAACCAAATTTTCACATGGTCTTGTGCTCTACTTTTGATGTTCTGCACAGGAGACATAGCCAGAGATTATGTTTTTGCTAACATCTGTTTCATACAGTTCATGGTCTGATCTTTAAAGAGAGAGGGAAAGGGTATTCTGAATTTAAAAGGCACTCCAAGCATTTTCTCTCTCCTTGTATCAATAAAAACTTGCCTCAGGTGAAACACTGATGTTGGCTGGAGGACAAGTGTGGGTTCTGCGTGGCCTCATTTCAGCTTCTGCTCACCAAATCCTGAAACCTGGCAGCAGTTTCTCTTGGCTGAATCTTTGCATTGCTTCGTTCACAAATTCCAAAACACATTTGTGTATCCTGTGTTATTTGTCTACACCAGGGTTGAATGAATCATTTACAATGAAAATTGCCCCAATGGGATTTCAGCTCCTTTTCTCTTTGCAAATTGCCTGTGAACAAATGGCAGGAGCTCCAATGGATAACTCAAAAATATTGACAATATTTCATAGAGTAATTAATTGGACTTACAACCTGCCAGCAAATATTTCACTGAAGTAGTTGCACACTCCCTGCTCTGCTGTTAGTGTTAAAAGTTGTGTTCTACCAACCCTACTCTTTTATTAGGTCTCTTCAGTATGGTGCACTCAACACCATCTAACTTGAAAACAATGCGTCCAGCCATGAAAATTAACTCTGAATCAAGTACTTGAACATCAAAATTAAGATCCACAGTACAGAATTCTCTTTCCATTTCAGAACATATTTCAGTTTTTGAGATTAATAGTGTATTTTTGCTAATCTTTATCTTGCAGTGTTTCCATACTGTCCTAGGAAGCATCTTCCAGGATTACAGGAATGTAACCAAGGCAAAATCATCTTAAAGTTGAGATGCATATTTCTGTTTCTATCCTGTGCTACCGCTCACCTTTGTTTTCAATGAACAAGTATGTGATTAATATGTAATTCGTGTCATTAAACTGCTTTTCTTCCTCCTGGGTGATTAATGACTGTCTTAAACAGATACTCCATTTCCTCCACTTAGAATCCTTTGAAATTTTTTTAATCCAGATTTCACAGTTCCCACAGCCAAGTCAATTTCTTTTTTTTTCAGCTAACATAATATTGTTTGCTAAAATCAGGGAGATTTATTTCTGTCACTTACCTTAAAACAAGTGATTTTCATAATTAAGCGATTTGCTCTGCATAAAAGCTAAGCTTTACATAAAATGTCTTCACAGGCTCAAGTTACGGTAACAACTACGATATTAAGATGCCAAACAGTAGTTCCAGCCAAAAGGAGGAAATCTGAAACACATCTGAAAATAAGATACAGCTGCTAGACCTTGGGGCAAAAGGCAGCATTTTTTTCCTCCTTCAACAGAAAACAACTCCCACTCCTCACTGTCATAAAGGGGCTCAGGCTGCTGTGGCTTCAAACTGCCTTTGTCCTCTTCCAATCTGATTTTATCTGTGTCCCCTCACAGACCCAGGGATCCACCATAAAATCACTGCCATTAATTCCATGCAACGGTAGGGTACCTCAGTTACACTCAAATATTGATATTTCAATTAGACCAATAGTTCCTAAAAGTAGATATTAACATTAAAAAATGCCTACCTTTCTGCAATGTGAAATTTGGGACAAAACTCTATCACTATGGGAAAGTGGCAACAATTTCATAGGAAGCTAGGCTAGAGAGAAATCCAGTGTTCCACTCACAAGTGGAGTGTGGGAAGAGCTTCCCAAAGAGGGCATGTAAAGAACGAACAAGTTAGACCCAATCAGCTGAGAAAAAGAAAAAATTCCAGCATTTTTCTTGTCTTACAAAAGAGCATAACTTAAGAGAATGATTAGAAGCTGGAATTCAGACTGAAGATACAGCATGGATTTTAAACGACTGGAGCAGTTATAGAGAAATAGTCCTAAGAGATATATAGTAGGTTCTCCACCTCTTAAAATATTTAAACCATGAGCAGATTGCTTTGGAAGAGACCATGTCCTACCAGGGGGAAGGTTGTGACAGCTGGTACAATATCATTGCTTGGCATTGTGTGCTGTGTGAAGCTGGGCTGATCACAGGCTGGCCTTCAGAATTCAAAATTTACTCATCTCTAAGTCTGTCGATACAGACACTCGTCAAAAACACTCCTGTTGTTCCA